>JAVJIF010019999.1:0-105391 GCA_038442645.1 Agave tequilana | reverse complement strand
CCATCTTGTTTAGCATGAAACTTAAGTCGGTCGGGATTGTTGAATATTGATTGGCCTCGGGGGAGCTGTCCGCCTGAGTCTCCTAGGCACGTAACTTGATGACTCGCTGTCGCACCTCTCGAAAAAACTTTATTTGCGTGAGCAACTGATGGTTGACCTACATTACCACTTCTTGCCCGTGTTCTGCGATTGTCACTAAATCCTGTTCGCGGTCAGCGTTTGCCCGGTGTTCGCCCAACCGTCATCGCAGATCGATCACCATCTGGATAAGTTGCCCATGGGAGAAGGCCGATGGATCGAATTCATTAGAAGCATTGACGTTATGTTGAGTGGCATTCTTGGGCACCATGTTTGCTTTCGAGAAAGGTATTGGATGGGGAGAGGTCCTGAGTAAGGATTCAAGGGATCTCAATGAAAATACCAAATGTTGTGAGTAAATTCCTAAGGAATTAATTCACGCACCAAAATAATAGAATGAGTGAAATTAAATCATAAAAAAGCCAACGCAAACACAGAGAATTACGTAGAAACTCAAGTGGGAGAAACCATGGAGAGAGAGAGAAAGAGAGAGATTCTACGATGTCAATGACGATTACAAGAGGGGTTCTCTAGTCAGCTAGGGTTTCTGGATTCCGATCGATCGTCCCTTCCGCGTTGAAAGGGATCTACTGTTTATACATGCAGTGTCTGTAGATAACGCTAAAGGAGTCATGCTTAGTTTAAACACTTAATCCCTTATCTCGGTGACAGTTAAATCAACCATCCAGATTTGAAAGAGGTGGATAAGAGTTCATCTTTATCTGATATTCTGTGTCCAACTGTTGATATGGTTGATCTGTTTCTGAGTTATAACTATCGAGTTAAAATAGAGATTTGGCTCATAGATTGAGATCCTCTTAACTGATTTAATCTCTTTCTTCTAACTATATGAGCCGCTTGGGGTTTTAATTGAATGGGCAATTCCAGTCAGAAGTTCTGAAAGTGGTCACGTGTCGCTCACTGTTCGGTGTTGAATGGACACGTGAAGTGATCTCGAGGAGATCGGAAACTGACCACAACATATAGCATATGTAGTACCAGTTCTATATGGTGAATAATATAAGGAGTGTTTATATGTAATTTACTTTTTTACTAAAAAATATAATTAAAGTTATAGTCGCATTTTCAACATGAAACTTCAAATATTTTGCTGGCCACTCTTAAGAAATTAACAGTATGCAACATGCAATCACAACCTTTAGTATTTTAGTTATAAATTAGCTCTAAAAATTCAAAATGAGTTCTAATAGGACTTAGGGCTAAAATATGTAGTAACTTGAAGACTAATAAGAGAGAACGGCTGAGATAAGGATTTTTTTTTTTTTTTTGTTGGTTGGATAACCAACATGTGTCTCTTGAGGGTCCGAGTCGTTAATCTTTGAGAAGCAAATCTAAGATCTAACTGATGGGTCACAATTAGGAGACATAATTGGGGGTTTGTTTCGCGTAAAAGTCCGTAATTCTTAAATGACTTACAATCCAGTTACAATTACGACGTTGTTTGGACCGTAATTCGTAAAACACTTATACAATCCAATTATCACTCACTTGCAACCCAACTAAACTCACTTACAGCTCAGTTACAGTTAATTTGTGGTCATGCAAATTTGTATTATTTTTTTATGTTAATATTAATTTTTTTAATATTTATTTGCAATATTAAAACTTTTTAAATCACCAATAGTTAATTTTGTAGTCAACTTTTTCACTTACGACTTAGACATTACGACAACCAAACACCGTAAAAACACAATACACTTTTCCACTTACAACTTTATATTACCAACCAAACACCATAAAATTTATTACATGCATGTAACTCATTTACAACTGTAAAAGACTTTACCAATTACGAGTTACGAATTACGGCCAACTAGGACAGCCAAACAGGCCCTGACGTCGGAGCTCCGTACTAGTGGCGTTTTCATTGTCCGTGGAATTAACTGGACTGCCATGTGCCATGTTTCCATTTGTTGGTTGACCCGGCGACCCCCGTTAGCTCTCCACTGTTACACTTGATTCCCAACGAAAGCAAAAAGTTTGAGAAAATCCTTCCTCGATTGGGGGAAAATTAGCGGCCGGATTGCGAGGAAAATGGCCTTCAACGTCACCCCAGACTTTTCAAGTGCGAAGGTACTTTTTATTATTAAATATTCCCTCGTGTTGCAGGGCTGTTTATATAATATCAATAAAAGTTTTCTTTTATTTATTATTAACCTCTCCCGCGTGGGCATGTGCAATTTGTTTATCTTGTAAATGAGTTTTTACATATATCTCCTTTAATTTTTACATATTACGTAAATATATAGAAGTTTCGGGTAAGTGTGCAAATGGATCAGATATCGCATCCACCGTATTTGTATTCACTTATCAGTCACGGATACCAGATATGAATATGAAAAACCTAATCCATATCCGAGGACATGGATATCATCACATCACTACTCATATTAACAAGAATTAAAACAAGTTATTTTCAGTTTCACTTATTTGACACTGTATAAGAATTGCCTAACATAAATTACCCGGAACAAGTTACTAAAAATTTGTATACATATCGCAAGTATAATAAGATAATTATGCATTCTTTTCACATAAACTAATTTTGTAGAATGACCTAGCTAGTTCTTCTCCTAGCTAGTTCTTCTCATACGAATTGATTGGATAGGTATTTACTATATAGGTATCTGTTTTTCAACTACAGACACGTATGAATACAAATAAGGCTTGATAAGGAAACTCTTATTAGCATCCACAAATCTTAGTCATAATCTGAAAAGGGTACTTCATCCATAAATCTTTTTCACAAAAATATGTTAGGTTATTGATAATCAAAGAGAGAGAGTGTGTGTATATCAGCAATGTTAAGAGTACTATTAGGATTAGAATCCATATTACATTAGAACAATAGTATGAATAGAGGTTTTCTTATTATTTTTGTATGAGAATTGTATTAGGATTTCTCTTTATCAACTGCATTCATGTATGTATGTATGTGCGTGCGTGCGTGCGTGAGTGCGTGTGTGTGTGGTGTGGTGTGTGTGTGTGTGTGTGTGTGTGTGTGTGGGTGTGTGTGTGTGTGTGTGTGTGTGTGTGTTGGTGTGTGTGTGTGTGTGTGTTGTGTGTGAGAAAAGTGTTCCTAGTAGGTCTACTTAGATTACAATCTAAGGAGACGGCCTAAAACTCCAACATCCCGATTTTTTTCACGATCCGACCGCATATTATCATACTCATGTTATAAGATGTACGCATATAAAAAATCACGTGATTTGAAGTTTATTTACTCTATTTCCTATGGGTTCAAACATTAACGGTTTTTAAACAGTAGAACAAAATAGAACGATTACACCAATGAGTAAATGAACTTCAAATCACATGATTTTTATATGTGTACATCTTATAACATGAATATGATAATGTGCGGTCGGATCGTGAAAATAAAATCGGGATATGGAGTTTAAGCCGTCTCCTTAGATTGTAATCTAAGGAGACCTACTAGGAGCACTTGACCTATATGTGTGTTTGTGTAGATATGTGTGTGTGTACATACATACATACATACATACATATACATATATACATGCGCGCGCACGCGCGCGCGCTGCGCGCACAACACACACACATATCTACACACACATATATGCATTGCCCTCGTCAATAATATGCAATTCAGTTTTCCCTTCTTCAATTATTGTAACATGATATCAGAGTAAGATTTCTTCTATTGATCGTTGTCGATACACCACATACGAGCCTGTGCTGGGCCGCGCTCCTGTAGTTGTGACCAGCGTCGGGCCACCGCTTCAAAGGGCTCTCTGATTTTCTCTACAAACCCTAGATAAAAATTCATTCAAAAAACAGTTACTGTATAAAATTTGCCTCGACTACAGCTTCCTCAACGTTGGCGAGTTCCAAAATCCAAGATTACATCATTGAATTGAGTTAGTCCAGATCGTGATACATGCCACTATCTCTTCATCTTCAACTTCAAGCAACCAACTACTCCATGCAAACTATGCAACTGCAGGAGCCGTTTGTTTCGCGTTAAACTCCGTAATTCGTAAATGACTTACTACGCAGTTACAACTACGGCGTTTGTTTGGACCGTAATTCGTAAAAGACTTACGTAACTCAACTAACACTCACTTGCAACTCAGTTACCACTCACTTACAACCCAGTTACAGTTAATTTTGTGGTCATACAAATTTGTAATATTTTTGTATTAATATTAAAAAAAATTTAATATTTAACTTTTTTAATATTTATTTGCAGTATTAAACTTTTAAAATCACCAAATAGTTAATTGTGGTCAACTTTTTCACTACGACTTATACATTACGACAACCAAACACCGTAAAGTATAATGCACTTTCCACTTTATAATTTTATATTACCAACCAAACACCGCAAAATTTACATACAAGTAATTCATTTACAATTGTAAAAGACTTTACCAATTACAACTACGAATTACGGCCAGTTATGATAACCAAACAGACCCTGCAAGTAATATTCCATACAAACCATGCAACTTCAGAATCATCAACCTCCATCACTACATGCAAAATCCGCCCACAATCCTCGTCGCGAGTCGGTCGGACAAGCATCACCAATATCAGTCCAACTTCTCCAACACCGTCTTCAATCGTGATTTCAATCCAACATCCATCTTTGATTTCGGTTCCAATCTCGTATTCAAATCGAAATCTTATTCAATTTCAAATACAAACTTCAATATCTTCAGTTTATAGTCCAAGTCCATCTTCTACAAGTCCAAGTTCAATAAGTTCAATCATATCCAGATCAAGCTCCTACGTTTCGTGACGTGTCTACTGGAGGGTATCACCCATATCCACATTAAGCTCTTACGTTTCGTGACGCGTCTACTGGAGAGCATCACCAGATTCTTCTAACTGGTCCGAGTGTGTTCTTTTAACTGTATTGGTTTGAGTATGTCTACTGGTCCAGTGCGTTCTTCTAACTGCACTGGTCCAAGTGCGTCTATTGATGGACGTTACCAGATTCAACTGCTAGTTTGAGGAATCTCTAAAATCTTAATTTTCATTTTTTTTTTTTCCCTTTTTTTTAGATTGGAGAGTTGTTTGACAAACATATGCTGGTTTTCCACATGAGTTTGAGGAGGGTGTTAAAAGTACTTTTAGGATTAGAATCCACATTGCATTAAAAACAATATTAAGAATAGAAGTTTTTTTATTATTCTTGTATTAGAATTGTCTTAAGTTTTCTCCTTATCTTCTATATATATTTGGGCGTCACTCTCATCAGTAATATGCAAATCAGTTTTCCCTTCTTCAGCTATTGAAACAAGAAAAAAATATTAAAAAAATGTAAATATGCAATTATATATGCCAGTGTGGTTTTTTTTTTTTTTTTTGGAGCGTGGGGGTGTATGTGCAGGGCGCGGGGGGGATATGTAACATGTTTAAAGTTTAAAGCGGCATATGCTTAAAGCCCATGTTATTAAACTCTCCGCGTGAGTGCGGGACAACCTTTTGGCAGTTTTCAATAACAAGAATGCCTCGTACCTCCAGATAAGTGATGCACTGCAGCATTAGACATTTTATCCCTATATTATTGTTTTGATTTTGTTCGAAGCACCCTATATAGTTCATTCTACATATTGTTCACACTGACCTCACTCTTGTGCTACTCTTGCCTGCGAGAGATTCAGAAATGGGCTATCTTGGATTGATCTTGGGAGCTTTGGGTGTGGTTCTGATCTCAAGTTTGTGGAGCAAGTTATTGACTTTGGTATGGAGACCTTATGCTCTGACAAAGAGGTTGAAGAAGCAGGGCGTAATGGGGCCCGAGTACAGGCTCGGGTCAGGGTGCCTTGATGAGATCAGGAGGCTGGAGAGTGCTGCAAGAGAGACTGTGTTGGATACAAACTCTCATGAAATCATCCCCAGGGTTCTTCCACACTACGCCAAGTGGATGAAACAATACGGTAAGTTTTTCCCCTTTCTCGCCTTCGTTAAGGTTTGTGATGCAATTGTAGCAGAGCAACTCAGGTTTAATTTTCACTGCGCACACATTTAAAAACTGGATTCTGTGAACTGCTTAAAAGTATAGCTTTTTTCTGTCCAATTCTTGTTTGGAGGGCAGAAGATTAACTTGTAAAATAATGGCTTTATTTACAACTAAGATTACATTATAATTATTGTCACCTTATATTGTTTTAAAGAAAATAAATTTTAGTTTCTTATTTCTTACTTGTTTGTTTGTATGATGTTATGCACTACAGGAGGAACATTTCTGTATTGGATGGGATTGGAGCCCAGGCTGTGCATCACTGACCCAGAGAGTGCGAAACAAGTTCTCTCAAACAAGTTTGGTTACTACCCAAGACCCAACCACCCCCCGGGATACTAGCTATCATGGGTAGAGGGCTGATTTTTGCCGAAGGCGCGGCGTGGGCTAGGCACCGGAGGGAGGGTCGTCAGCCCGGCTTTCGCCATGGACAAGCTCAAGGTCAGCTTCCTCTTAAAAACAAGCATTGGGTGAAAAAGCCCTCCGTGTTCTATTTTCATTTTTTTTTTTTCCGCAAGAAAAAAGGCCTATTAGACCTTTCTCATGCAACTTCTCTTGAAATGACGGTTTTACTTCTAGGCTTGTTTGGCAAAGGGTGAAAGTGAGGAAGTGAAGAAGTAATAATAGTTTCTTTTGAAACTTAAGAATTGGCTAGTAATTTTTTTAGTATTTGAATGTTATTGAGAAGTGTGGTTTGAAAAATATTATGTCTTTTTCGGTGTTTGGATGGTAATGTGAAGTGGAAATGAAAAAATTAACCAAAAAATTAATCGCAAAATAATATTAAAGTAAAAATTAATTAAGAAAAATAAAAATTAAAATTAGACTGTAAGTAGAATGCAAGTGAGAATTACATGATCACAAAATTAACTGTTTTGATTTTACTTCAGGGCTGTTTGGTGAAGCCGTGAAGGGGGGAGGGGAAGTGAGAAGTGAAGTAGTAGTAATAGTTTATTTTGAAACTTGAGAATTGGTTAGTAAATTTTTTGGTATTAGAATGTTATTGGGATCTGTGTTTTGAAAAATATTACGTCTTTTTCGGTGTTTGAATGGTAATGTGAAAGTGAAAGTGAAAAAAATTAACCAAAAAATTAATCGCAAAATAATATTAAAGTAAAAATTAATTAAGAAAAATAAAATTAGACTGTAAGTAGAATGCAAGTGAGAATTACATGATCACAAAATTAACTGTTTTGATTTTACTTCAGGGCTGTTTGGTGAAGCCGTGAAGGGGGGAAGTGAGAAGTGAAGTAGTAGTAATAGTTTATTTTGAAACTTGAGAATTGGTTAGTAAATTTTTGGTATTAGAATGTTATTGGGATCTGTGTTTTGAAAAATATTACGTCTTTTTCGGTGTTTGAATGGTAATGTGAAAGTGAAAGTGAAAAAATTAACCAAAAAATTAATCGCAAAATATATTAAAGTAAAATTAATTAAGAAAAATAAAAATTAGACTGTAAGTAGAATGCAAGTGAGAATTACATGATCACAAAATTAACTGTTTTGAGCTACAACTTATTACAAATGAGATTTACATGACCACAAAATTAATTGTAACACCCTGAAAGTGAGAGAAAATGATTGTGTAAAAGGAAAAAGAGAAAAGGAAAAGGAGTTTTCTCATTTTTCTTTTTTCGGTGTTTGGATAGATAGGAAAGTGAGAAATGACACTTCTCCATTTTCTTACTTCCGCCCACTTTCTTGAATCCAAACAGCCCCTTCACATCGCTCCCTTTAGACATGATCGTTGCCATAAACTCAGCTGCTAAGTTCCTTTCGCACAAGATCTGGGAGCACAAAAACTCCTCAATATGGCAGCCCATACTCGCATGTCCTGTGTCAGCCTATCTGAGTAGAGCCACCATTACCTCTATTCGAGTTAATCTAGTACAACACACCACTAGAATCACCTTCGAGCAAGATTTTCTTAGCTCCCAACTCCGTAACAGCGCATTCAACAACGCCAAGCACTAGTGGAGGTTGGACCGTGACAGCGGTAGTGGGAGGATGGTCACACGCGACAGCGGTACTGGGAGGATGGTCACGCTCGACAACGGTAGTTAGGTTAGACCACGACAGTGGTAGTGACAGAGATACATCCATTGAAGCATCTCAGACCTCGTCGACCTGGCCAAAAGGGGCATGGAGTGTTGGAGGAACTCACACCAGAGGATTGCAACACACTAGAGACTAATCGCCAATTGCACGAACAAATAAATAAAGAGAAAAAAGCAAGAACACAAATTAACGAGGTTCACAATTGCCTACGTCTCAACCGCTATGTTCCTTGTGCACGTTTGTGCATGGCCGGTTGATCGGCCCTCTATCTTCAGCTGATAATAAGTCTCTATGTGCACCATTGAACTCCTATCTCCATGCTATCTTCTCCGTTAAGTTAAAAAACTTTACTAACAAGATTTTACACTCTCTCCCCACCACTTTTTCACTTCGATGAAGATTTCTCAAATTTGAGCCAAACACAATATAACACTATGTCGACTCCATCAGGTTAAACCAATGCGGTTACCTACGTACCCCCTGTTCAAGGAATCAGGACATCCGTAGTTCATCCAAATGAGCTTTACTGAGCTCAAGCAGCTTGAAGGATAGGAAGTAACTCTGTGCAATGTGCAAACTTCATTCCCAGAACTACCTTGGTAAGCATATCAGCTGGATTCTCCTTTGTGTGAATCTTTTGCAAATCGATGTCACCCTCATAAAGAATCTCCCAAACAAAGTGGAACATGATGTCAATGTACTTCATCCTTGCATGATACCTGATTCTTTGCCAAATAGATAGTACTTATGCTATCACAATTGATCTTCAGTAGATCCTGATCATTCTCCAAGTCATCAAGCAATTCTTGAAGCCAAATTATCTCTTTCAATTCTTACGTCATGGCCATATTCTCAGCCTCTGTAGTAGACAATGCGATAGTAAACTGTAGAATAGAGCGCCAACTCATCGGTGCTTGGGCCAATGTAAACACTATCCCGTTGTAGACCAGTGTTTGTCGAGGTCTCCTGCATGGTCAGAGTCAAAGTATTGATACACTCCTGCTTACTTATAGAATCCTACCCGAATACCAAATCAATATTTATGATAATTTTGATGTACTGTAAACTCCACTTTACCACTTATCAATGTCTTCTGCCGGGATCGTGCATTTATCTGCCAACCATTGATACATTTGTGAGAAATCAGGTCTTGTACACATTATTGCATACATTAAACTACTAACCGTGCTAGCATGGGGTATGTGAGTCATATACTCACGCTCTTCAATAGAAGTAGGAAATATAGTAGCTTTTGAAAATACACCTAGAGGGGGGTGAATCGGTGTACTTGCTAATCTAATGACAAATGATGCGGAATTAAAAACTCAATTATAACAAATTATGTGTAACCAAGAGTGAGTTGAATTCCCCGTGAAGGGCTCTGGAGCTACTCCTTTAGATTCCTCTAGATTAAGAGTTGAGATGCTATTAGAAGCTCTCTTGATTCAACACAAGTGTGGGCACACAACCAATACCAATCATATATATTGATGTGAAAAATATAAAGCAATGCAAGATATAAGAGAGATAGAGTTAGAGATAATGGATCAAACACAAACAAGATATGTTTCGAGATTCGAGCCACTACTCTACGTCTCTGCCTTCACACAGAAGGATTTCCACTACGTCCACACAGGACCTTGTAGGCTGTCTAAAGATAACTAAAAGACAAGTCACCAAAAAGCAGAGTTTTAAGCCAGACGCAGGGCTAGTCACAGCCCCACTGCAGCACCAAGGCGCGAGGGTCGAAACCCGCGTCTCAGCCAGCACTGCAGCGCCAAAGCGCGAGGTCGAAACCCGCGTCTCAGCTCAGCAGCACTGCAACACCAAGGTCGCGAAGGTCGAAACCCGCGTCTCAGCTCAGCCAGCACTGCAGCGCCAAGGCGCGAAGGTCGAAACCATCGTCTCAGCTCAGCCAGCACTGCAGCGCCAAGGCGCGAAGGTCGAAACCATCGTCTCAGCCCGGCAGCACTGCGACACCAAGGCGCGTGGGTCGAAACCCGCGTCTCAATTATAACTTCCTCGTTATGGGGTCAATCACCACCCACATAATGAGGAAGTTAGCCCTCATTGTGGAGTGTTTTTAGGGGAGCACGTTCACCCCTGAAACCTCTATAAATAGCCCCGTCGCTATGACAGATAAAGAGAGAGACATACAGGGACACGACGCACATAAAAAGAGAGAGGGAGACAGAGAAAGAAAGAGAGTTCAACTCTTCAGTTAACTTGCTGCGTACAAGTTAATCCTTGCCTACAATCTCTTTGAGATTTCTGGTCGACAGAGCTGTGTTACTCCGTCCACCATCCGAAGAGAAGATCCCCAGAAGTTCTCGACTCTCACCCGATCAACGGAAAACAAGATTCATTTTCCATCGCCACCTGAAAAACCCAGCACTAAACAAAGGGGAGATTCAAGATTCAACATCTTCCCTCCCTTGTAGTCGGAGCATTAGTTTGTTGTAATCTTTCAATTGATTCAAGGAAATTTTACACCGAATTTCTCTTCTCCGTACCAAACAAGAGATGGCGACTCCGCTGGGGACTACTTTCGTTACCGACGAACAAGTGGTGGCGCAAGGTGACGTCCTCTACAAGGGGAAAACGGTCGAATTGCTCGTCGTAGAATTTGACCAGGTAAAGTATGAAGAGTTCCTCTCTTCTGGCTCCAAGAGCCCAAAGGCCCGAGCCTACCGCAGGGTCTCTACGGGGACTTGCCCCGAAATCCGCTCTGAGCCTCTCTCAGAGGCAGCTGCTGTGAGGGATGTTGTGGCCAATCATGCCATGCGTGACACACGCGCCAACGTCTCTCAGGAGACCCGCGTGGTCAGTTCTCTGGTGTCCTGCCAATCTATCCTCTTCCTCAGCATCAGGTCGTTGTTGGTTTCTCTCAACCCCCACGATGCAACCGGAACGCTGAATGCCGACAGAGGAGGCGTGCGCGTCAACTGCAAGTTGGAACAACTGATCATCCAACTGAGGTAGGGCTAGGGGTGTAAACGGGTCGGGTTCGGGTCGGATCCATGCCATATCCGAACCCGAACCCGATAAGGAATTCGGGTTCGGATTCGGGTTCGGGCGGAATCTCTTCTTTCTTATCGGGTTCGGGTCGGATTCGGATTTTAAATAGGTGTATTAAAGTTTCAATGAGAGTTATTTTTTAAAGTTGTATTTTAATTTTATTAGATGCAAAATGAAAATTTATATACTTTACTTTTATAATAATATGATCAAGTTCTCATTTTTATAATTTTACTAATTTAAATATGGTGAAATGTATGATGATAAGTACCATTTATAACATTTACTCTCTTTTCGGGTTTGTTATCGGGTTTCGGGTTTGAAATAGTAATATCCAAACCCGACCCGATAAGGATTTCGGGTCTAGTTTTTAGATCCAAACCCGATCCGTTAGTAAAAATCGGATCGGGCTATCGGGTTTTCGGGTACCATTTACAGTCCTAGGTAGGGCGCAAGGTTCGAGCCGGCGTCTCTGCTGCACCACATCCGGCACGCGAAATCCGCGTTTGGCAGCCCAAACGTGAGGTTCACCAAGTTGGCTCCTCTGAAGCCCTACTTCCCAGACGTCAAGGCGAAATTCGCACGCCTTGTCAAGTACAAGAGGCGCACGCCTCTAGGCGTGGGGCCCAGCAGCCCTGCATCTCTCAAGCGTCTCTGCCCCGAAGCAATAATCAGCAACGCGATGGCCGCGTCTCATCTCAGCAGAGACGCCAGACACGCGTCTTGAAGACACGCGAGAACCGCGTCTCTGAACCCCGTGTCCTAGCTGTACAGAGCAAGGATGCCTCCCGCCCTCGGCATTACGAGGCTAATCTCTTTGATCCTCCTCCCACGGATCTGAGAGATTATTTGACGAAGAAAAGAAGTGCTAATCGAATCACTTCGTCATGTTGCTGCGAACGGCTTATCACGATGCTTTCTGAGTGCCGTTACAGTTCAGGTGCAAACCAGCAGTCTCTAGTTAGACAGCTGACCCTGATTCCCCGATCCGCCAAAAGAAGTCGCTCCCACCGGAGGAGGGTCTTCTCTGACACTGAATATCCTGAGCTCACTGTAAACATGGCAAGCAGGAGCAGGGGAAAACAACCTGCAGTCAGCTCCGATGAGTCTGACACTGAACCGGAAGGAGTGTACCGACACACTCGCACCCAACCGGGGTGATTCCCCCGATTGACTACAATGCCCTAGCCCGGGGCATTGAGGTGAATAACTCGCATTCTGTTATTGCAGAGTCGCAGGCTTCAAACTCTTCTATAGAGAAAGAGGCCTTTATATACATGACCAGCACTCCCGAGGAGACAGCTAGGCGCTTGGAGCAGCAAGCCCAGGCCCAGAAGGAACAACTCGAGATGATTCGTGCTCAGCAAGAATCTATCGACTCTCTCAAGAGATGCTCGCACAGTTGCTTGAAGACAAGAGGAAGTCAGCTGACAAAGCCTCCTCTAGAAAGTCCAAGGGCAAACGAAAAGAGGGAGAAAGCTCATCTTCTGTATACGTTGATAAGGAATGTTTGGCATTGGTGTTTGCTATTCAGAAAATGCGACACTATTTGGTAGGCCAAACTATAAACGTCATATCAAAAGTCAACCCTTTGAGGTTACTTATGACAAAGCCATCATCGTTAAACGGCCGACTGGCAAAATGGGCCATATTGCTATCCCAATATGAAATGTACTTTTTACCACAAAAGGCCATTAAAGGACAAGCGGTGGCGGATTTCCTGGCTGAGCATCCAGATCCGAGGGCGGCCAAACTTTACGAGGATCTCCCAGATGAGGTCACTGAAGCCTGCCAGACTCAGACATCCTTCGAAAGACAAGTGTGGCAACTTTTCTTTGACGGTGCATTGAGAACAAGCCCAAAAGGACATATAGTAGCGGGGGTAGGAGTAGTACTCGTCTCCCCACAGAACTATGTGATTTCTCGAGCTGTCTCATTAACCGAGCCTTGTTCCAACAATGTGGCGGAGTACAATGCTCTTTTGATTGGGATGCAACTCGCCGATGAGATTGGCGTTAAAAATCTCGAGGCTATGGTGACTCCAAACTTATCGTCAGTCAAGTTCGCGGGGAGTACGAAGTCAGACATGAAGACCTAGTACTCTATTACAACGCAACTGTCCACATGGCCGAGAGGTTCATAAACTTTATATTGATCATGTGCCACGCAAGCAAAATGCGCATGCAGATGCACTGGCATCTCTAACTGCCTCCTTAGCTCTTCAGCTGGAGCAGTGGAGAAAATATTTGTCCACAGCCACGACCTGTATTGCCCGAGAATTGCTCTTGAGGACTACCAGGAGCCAGCGGGAAATTGTCAAGGCAAGGAAGCGCTTGAGTCGTCAGCCGGTCCAGAGCCTAGAGACTGGCGATTCCCCTATATTGATTACGTCTTGTACGGCATCCTGCCTGAAGACACCAGAGAAGCGGCCGCCATTCGAAGGAAAGCCCCCAAATTCTACTATAATGCGATTACGCGAACATTGTATCGTCGATCGCATGATGAGATCTTGCTCCGCTGTCTTTCACCAAAAGAGGCACAGAGGTATTGAAAGAAGCCTATGACGGCATATGTGGAGCCCATCAACCTGGCCCAAAACTTGCAAATCGACTTCAAAGGTTGGGATATTATTGGCCTAAGATGATCGCTGACGCCGTCACTTATGCCAAAAGATGTCACGCCTGCCAAGTGCATGGTGATTTCATCCATCAAGCACCAGGCTACCTTCACTCTACGACCTCTACCTGGCCATTTGAGATGTGGGGGATGGATGTGGTTGGCCCTATTAGCCCACCGTCATCAAAAGGACATCGGTTTATCTTAGCCATAACCGATTACTTCTCCAAATGGGCTGAAGCCGTTCCTTTGAAGGAGGTAAAATCATCTGATGTGATCAAGTTCGTGAAACATCACGTCATTTACCGTTTTGGGTTCCTCGGCGAATTGTCCATGACAATGGACCCCAGTTCGTCAGTCAGGCTTTCCAGAGATTCTGCGCTAAGTTCAGAATCCAGAGTATATCCTCAGCGGCATACTATCCCGCCGCTAATGGTCTCGCAGAAGCTTTCAACAAAACCATCGGGAAACTTCTCAAGAAATTCGTCTCGAAAAGTCAGCGTGACTGGGACGACAAACTAGGTGAATGCTTATGGGCCTATCGCACAACTGTTCGAACCCCAACGAAAGCTACGCCGTTTTCTTTGGTATATGGGTGTGAAGCTGTCCTTCCACTGGAAATCCAAATTTCATCTCTACGCGTCGCCTTGACAGCAGAGATGACAAATGAGGAGAAGTATAGACAGCGACTCCAAGAATTGGAAACCTTGGATGATAAACGTCTGCAGGCCCAACAACAGATCGAGCTCTACCAAGCCGGATTATCAGAGCCTTCAATAAGAAAGTTAAAGTGCGAACTTTCAAGAAAGCAATCTTGTCTTAGCCGTCAGAAGACCTATGGTGATGACACATAATACAAAAGGAAAATTCCAACCCAAATGGGAGGGACCATTTGTAGTAGAGTCGGTCTACTCAAATGGATCATATCGCCTCATAACCTCAAATGGCGATACACTCATGATGCTGATCAATGGCAGGTTCCTGAAGAAGTACCATCCTTAATAGTACTCCTCCTCTGATCAAGTTAAAAGTACACCTCTGATCAAAGCTCCAGATCCAAGAAAAGTTTCTTTCCTTCGCCAGACCACAAGCTAATCAAGCACTGGCTGCACCATGATGCATGATGTAAATATTGAGAAAGAAACTTGGGTTCTAATATTCCTATTTTCATTAACGTCGACGCCCCCGACGGCTAAGGACAGAGGAAAATGTTGGCTTCTAAGCCCAACATAAGTTTTCGACAACTCATCATGCTGAGGGGAATAGCATGGCTAGCCCAACTCAAACGGTAGCTAGTAAAGGCACCTCAAATCCGTTGATACCTGAGGGTTTGCTAAAAATCCTAAGTGGACTTAGTTCCACCCTCTCCTCCAAAATCACTTACCAATTCTCATACACAGAATGGTAGGTCTACAAAATACAATCATTGCTACGTTAACACTGTACCTCTGGTAATGAAATTTTCAATACTCCTTATCGAGTACAAACTTTACTTGTTAACCCTATATGGAGTAGCAAACCTTCAAATTTGCCAAGTTAACACTATACCTCTGGCACTTCAAACTTCACTTGTCGATTCTCATCAATAGAATGGCAGGCCCTCAAATTGTTCATATCGCAAATCAATTTTTGTCAATTAATACCACACCTCTGACAAATTATTGTTAAGTTAACATTATACTTCTAAACAGTGATCAAGTCGCTGCCAAGTTCAAAATTAAACCTCTGACAGCCATTTTTCCTTCAGACTTTCAGATCGAAGCTGAAATGAACGATACTAAGTTTAACACTACACCTCTAGCATCCAGGTCATTGCTAAGTTTAACAATACACTTACGGCCATGACTTTCCCTCGGACTTCCTTGTCAAAATCGAGATGACCAATGCCAAGTTCAAAATTACACCTCTAGCATTACCTTCGCTGCTAAGTTAAAACATCACACCTCTGGTAGTAATACTTTCAGTTTTCCCAAATAAAACTGAAATGCTTTTGAGTCAAGTTAATATCACACCTCTGATTCACATTCTTGTCAAGTTAACATCACACTTCCGACAAGACTACATTCAACCCGTTAAGTTAATATCACACCTCTAACGGTAAAAACTTTCCTAGATCCCCCGCGAATCTAGTCTCACTTGTCTCAACAAGTCTACCTAAAAACATTGTTAGGTTAGCATTACACCGTTAACGGTGTTTTTATTAGATCCCCAGCTGATCTTAATCAAGTTAATCCCTAACCTCTGATAAAAGCTCATCTTCCCTGGGGGTACAAGTTCCACCTGTCACTTTCCTTTATAGAGTGGCAGGTCCACAAAAATTATCCCTTGTCAAGTTAATATCACACCTCTGACAGCATTGTTGAGTCTACAAACTTTGACTCATTAAGATTATCATCATAGTTTTGATAAGTCAAAGATTCTTTGCTTCATTCGTCTGACTTAAAAAAAAAAGAGTTCAAGACAATAAAAAAAAAGAAAAAAAAAGTGTCACTGTTATTTATATCCAACATATGAAAGTGATACAAATGCTCTCTTATACAATAAGATTGAGTATTATAATAAAGGAGTACAAAGAAGTCCCTCTCTCTCGAAGGTTGCACTCACTCCTTGAAGCTTCTCACCATTCCAAATACAAGATGTTTGGAAGGGCGCCAAAGATGGGTTGAGCACTGTGATGACGTTCGGAGGTTGATTATGTCACCATGCATGACGTGAACATCGAAAGAGTCCATTGTTAACCAAGAACAATGGTGTTTTTTGAGTCGAAAGGCAGCAGAATCTTCTGATTCCACCTGACCATCCGAAGTGGGGGTATGATCCTTCACCACCAGAAAGTCATCCAATGAGTATGGAATTTTTCATCAATGTCACTTCTGGGGTAGGTGAAGGGAGAATCTAAGAACATACCCACCACTATATCCACCGCCATACTCACTCTGACCATGCCATGCCAAGAAGCATGACCGGTGCATTGAATCCAAAGAGATCTTGGTGGGTGTCAGGAGCCATGACTTCTTCTCCAGTGTTCGACCGTCGAACAAGTTCACTGGCCGAAATATTCTCCCAGGGGCCCAGAATATGAAAAAGGATGATTAAGCCTACCTACAAGAAGCAAACAAAAATTAGAAGATCTGAAGCTTAGGATACTTCAACAGAAAAGCTAAGTGACAGACGCAGCTATTGCTGAAAACTTCAGACGCAGGAATGACCCGCGCAGTGAACCAAACTTCTGCGGCGGCAGAAACAGACGCGATCAAAGCTGTGATACACACATATTCGAACGCGGTCCAGTTTTGCACCCGCGTCTAACATATGAGGCGTGAAGAGAATCAGACGCGAAAATTGCCATCTCCCTATTTGATAAACAGGGGTTGCTAAATTCAGGCCTGAAACCTTCGATCTGAGCTGAAATCCTTCTAAGTCAACAGCCTCAGACGCGAGCTCTGTATGTAAAGCTCGCGGTCCAGGTGCAAAAGTCCATTATACTCGCGTCCAGAAAATTTTGAGTCAGAATTTTCTAAATGGCGCAACTTCCAAAAGACGAGCGCACCAGTTAGACTTCAGGAGAAGGTCAGAAAATGAATCTCTTTAAGAGATAGCAAAACTGAAACCTAGTGGGCTGAAATTTCATGGCAAACCAGGAAGTCATACCCGCAGAAACACCCGCTAAGGGTTGAACTTTCTGCATCAAGGCGCGGACGTAAAAGGTGCTCAAGGAGACGCTTTTGATCTTGAAATCACTTGACAGTGATAATCTTCTGGAGAGATTAAACAGAAGCATAAAGCTCTGGGTCAACATCGTCCTTGGAGGCAAGTCCCAGGTAAAGTCCTTGAAGGAAGAAGGTGGAATCCCTCAGAGCACTCGCTCTCAAAGAAAAGCAGCCTAAGTAATGGACTGCTAAAAGGAGAGGGTGAGCCCTATTTATAGGCGAACCATAATGCCTATAATTAATGGCTCACTAATCAGAACCATCGGCTTTAATTCCCGCACAAATGTCAAAGCCCAATGAAGGGCTGACGCGTGGATTGTTGATTCGGGAAGAACCGAAGACGCAAGTCCCTAACTGCCAGCGCCGATTTGGCGTTTAAAGGCATTAATGCCTAAACCTAATGAAGGGCTGACGCGTGGACTGCCGCTTCGGGAAACATCGGATGATGCGAGTCCCCAATCGTCAACCTCGACTTGACATTTAAAGATCCAACGAAATCTTTATGACAAGCTGCATGTAACGCCTGGGAAGTTGCACCAAACGTAGGCCCGAGAGCCGCGTCCAGGACCTTGCGTCCCTTTCGGCGTCCTCTTTCATTCCAGTTAAGAGAACTGCGACCGTGTCTCTCAGAGCGGTTCAAAGCCGCGTCCCCTCAGCAAAAAGGACCCATTCTGGGGTCGCGCTTTGAAGGTATAAAAGCCGCGTCCTAAGATTTACTTCTACAACAGAGAAGCCTACGTCATTCACAGGTGTCACAGGCATTCTGAAGTTGCGTTTATATTGCAAGATGACAATGGTATTCCTCTCATAAACTCAATATAATTTGAGTTTGCACTGAGTCGAGGATTTAGAGACATGCCTCCACTAAGACAGTGTCGCGTCCTCATATCTATGCGTCAGCCTTAGAGGAGCATAAAACTGCGCCCTCACTGCATCCTGAATTCTTCATTTGGGTAGAGTTAAGGGCTGCGGCTAGGGAGCCGCGTCCTTCCATAACCAAAGCCGCGTCCTTCGCGCAAGCTTGAACCGCGTCTCAATTCGCAGGTCAGAGTCGTGTTTCTCAGAACTGCGTCTCCACTACAAATCAGAGCCGCGTTTGCAAAAAAAAGAAGGGAACTCAGTTCAGCTTGAGTTTATTATCCATAGTCAGTCAAGGAGCACAACCAGAGACTGCAACTAAGAAATTGGATTCATCTACAGTGAAACAACGAAGATGGAGCAAAATTTTGAAGACTCTTATTATTTGGGCCAAAAATGATAAAGTAATACAAACACTCTTGATGAATAGAGTGTTCTCTTCTTTACAAAGAAAAAAAAGGCTAATACTCTTGGTTCGCCAAAGAACGGATTTGTTCTCTGAGGCGATGCATATCGTGTTGACGCGCTTTCTCAGCCTCCATGAGAGCTTGGACCCGCAAGTCCTCCTCAGATAAGAACTCCTTCGCAGCCAGCTGCACTCATAAAGATTCCAACTTGGAGGAGTGAGTGGAGAGGCTTTCTTCAACCTGCGTCCTGGCAGCTTCCAGTTCTTCCAGCTTCTTCCTGGCAGTGGCAAGCTTCTGCTCATTGATTGCAATCAAGGCCTCTGCCTTGGCTATGGTGGCTCGAGCAGTGATAATAACCTGCTCTGCGCTCTGCATGACGAGTTTAGATTCCCTTGAATCGCCAATCAGCCTTTGATGGTCAGCTTAGAAATGTTGGAGATGGCGGGTCTCTTCAGCTATTTGTTCCTCCATCTCCTTCCGCTCTTGTTCTTAGCAGCCAGAAGCCTATTCAGGGTTGCCCGGGCCTCGTGTACTGAACTAGCGTTCTTCCAGAGACTTAAGCTCTTTCAAGTCACTTCCCAACTAGTCCACCAGCATCAGGCATGCCCTAGCCTGCGAAGGACCTCCAGTATGACCAATGTTCTAGATCAGATTTTCGAGAAGCACTCGGGCAAATTCGAAAGAACTGCCCCCAGAGAGGATGAGGTCAATACATGATCGTATGGAAGCAAAGAACTGATGCACCATTTGACATGTCAGTTCTTCCATGATATCATTGGCTGGAGAGAACTCTGCTGATGTGCTCCCAGATCCTCTTTCCATTACAGGGCGAGAGATGGAAATTGATTCATCTCGCGCAGGAGTAAGGCCAATGACAGGTGCGGCAGAAGCTGAAATGGTCGCCAACACTTCTGGGGTAGTTACTGTCATAACAGCCTCCATGGCGGCTGAAGTAGCAGCAAACCTGATCTCTTCAGAGCCCTCGGCCGAGGCTTGAATTGTACTGCCTTCTGGGTCGACGCTTGCCGTAAAATCCTCTGCCTGAGCTCCTTCAGCGCTCTCTGCAAATCATCAAAATGTTAACCATGACAGTAAAAGGAAGATATTCAAAGCTTCAATATTTTCTTACCAAGCTAAGGGTTCAAAGACGACGAATTCCTGGGCGAATCTCGTAGGGTTGAGGTCTCCCCGACTTCAATAATTGCCCTCTCTTGAGGCATTTCAGTAGCAGGAGCCTCAACGTCCTCTTGCTGGGCCAGCTCTTATATCATTTCCTCGATATGGGAGGAAGTCGCAGCCTCGCTGTCCACAGCCAGCCCTGCAGCATAAAGTTAAAGAAAAAAACGTCAAAACCCTTTCCTAGTCAAAAGGGAAACCGGGTCAAAAAGGCAAAGAGAGTACCTTCAGCAGGAGCAATTGCCGCCAGTGGCGACGCCGTCACCGGATCACACCCATGTATTTCTTCCTCCGAAATATGTGAGAATTTACTCGGATCTGGAAGAGCGGGTTCATCGCCAAAATCAACTTCATCGCCTGAATAATATTCATCCTCCTCGGATGATGAAGACGACAGCGCAAAACAAGAGGCCTCGGTAATTGAGACCTTACCACCAAGTACCCCGGTAGTGGGACTGGGATCGACTACCCTCGAGCTGGGCATCAATACAGCAGGAGACCCAGGCTGTTGTGCCTCGTCTCTCCTCTCTTGAGCTGAAGAAGACCCTTGTTGAGTTGAGACCCCTGGAATCTCAACATCATCCCTTCCCACCAGGTCAGCCTCAAGTTGCTCAGCCTCATCAGTGCAGTGGGATCATCAGCAAACTCCCCTTCTTCTAAGATCACGGGACCCCTGCTGCGCAATCCACGAGGGCGAACAAGGGGGTTTCGTCTTCCTCCTCCTCTTCCTCCCTCTGCTCCTCAACACGGAAAGGGACGGCCTCGGACATGGAAGTTTCAGCCCCTAAGTCTTTCCTGGCCCTCTTCGGGGCAGGCTCAACCTGGAGAGTAGCGCCATGAGGACGTTTAGGCACCGCCCATCAATGCCTTCTAGCAAGCTGCTCCCTAGGTGCTGCTGCCCTCGGCTCCACCCCTATCTCCCCTCTGGCTTCTTTCTTAGCTGCCTGGTATTCATCGATACCTCGCATGCGCTTGTTCGACGCCAATTTAAACCTCATAGGACGCATTAATGCTCTTAATGCATGAGCATTCCATTGAGTAGCCAGGTATCTTGCTAGCCTGGGAGTACCAGGTGCAGAAACTAAGGCTTGCATAACAGTTTGGCGTCTTGTGAGGCAAGCTAAAAAGAGCCTTTGTCCCCCCAGCCACGCTGTAATACCAGGCCCGAGCACCTTCAAATAAATTTCCACTGAAGGCGAGTTGAGCGTTAGGGTTGCCGACATACAGTTGATCGTAACTGAACTGTTGGGAAAAACGATTCGGCATATAAGGTTCAATTGTGCATCAGTTCCCTTGCCGGAAGAGCAGATACCCGGGCGAACGTTAATAAGCCACCAGAAGACTCCCGATGGCAACCTCGTGAAGTCGTCCGGACCCACAATGTCGGCAAATTTATCCCCATAAGCAGCATCGGTAATCTCGGGGAAACAGCAGTTGAGATGGTAATTCGAAACGTTCAGAATACATTTCTGAACGTAGAACATATAGTTGTTGGACCAGCTCGAGCTCTCCAGCCGCTGCACAAAAGGGACAAACCCCTCAGATCGAGACACTGGCGTCATCAATGAGGGGCAGTGCATAATGTACCAAGCCATTAAGTACGTGTAGGGAAGCTCGATTCAGGGGTTGGGAGTCTTTACTCTCGGCCTCCCCTCCGAGTCAACCTCAGGTCTACCTTGGGAGTCGACGATGGCCTCCACTTTGCACAGGCTCTGAGTCAGGGCCCGTAATCCACTTTAGATTCCAGCCACCATTGCTGGAAGAAGAGCGATGGATCTACCATAGGCCAACAGGATTACCGGGTATACCACATCAGCAACAATCACTTTATGCGGCAGTGTTGGCACTACGCAGCGCTTCAGCCACAGCATGAGGAAGCCCGCCAGTAATGCCCGGTCAGAAATGGGGATCCGGGCTTGATGATGAAAACTTTCGAAAATCGTATCAGGTTTGAAAGTGTCCTCATTTGACTCTGTGGTATAAGAACTCACAGAGGCATCACTCCTCTCGGCGATTTCTTCGTCGGAGCTGGGAGCTAGAATGGTCACTGAGTGATCTTTCTCAGTTATACCATTAAACAGGTAGCTCGCCCAAGACATCTGTTTAACTCCCCTAGTCCTCCAGGAGGTTATTTGACCGCAGATGTGGAAGTGGCACAACACTTCCCAGTAAGTCTCATATATCTGAGGGCACTCTTTCTTTAAGAGATGAAGCTCCTCAGAAGTGGGAACATATTCTTCATAGGGGGCGTCTCCCATGACCAGCCCTGAAACTTCATATAGTTCATGCAGGGCGAGCCCCATTTCTCCGACCAAGGTGAAGAATGTCCCCGTCAAAGGGTTGTAGTGCTCCAGGATCCTATAAAAATTGTGGGAACTTTGCGGGATGCCATACTGCACAGCCCTGACCGCATGACGCAATCCCACTTGTTCCAACAGACCTCCAAGTTCAGCGAGGACAAAGCCCACCATCTTGCCCCACCAGACTTTATCGGAGGAATGAACCCACCCGAGCGGGCGGAAGTCACTTGGAAAATCACCCCTTACCTTCATGAATTGATTGATGAAGGTAGTGCTGAGGAGTTTCCCCTACTGGGTACTCAGACCTGAGTAATCCAGGAAACAAGCCAAAAACTTCCCTCCCGTATCCGCCAGGGTGTACCTTTTTGGCGCCATGTATGCCGAGAGAGACACTGGGGACAGATCGGGTAAGCTCCCATTCCATTGCCCGGTGGACAGACATGTGCTGGAGATAGGATAAGGGATACATTCTCTCCATATTTGGAAGAAAGAATTTCCTACCCCCTATTTGGCGAAGCCACCTATAATCGCCATCATGCAAGATGCTACCATCCTCGCCAATGTTGTCCCCAAAGAGAAGACGGGTTTTGTTTAACGGAATACGTGAATCCGTCTCAAAATCTGCGTCGGTCATGATTTCTCGGAAGGTCCTCATGTCGACTTTGGAGATCTTCTCCCTTCGCTCCTTCGACCTGTCGGTAATCACAGGAGCAGTCTTCTACAACACGAAGGTTAGATTGCGGTCAGCACCACCTACGTGCCCGAAGTGACACATTTTGCAGAGAGGGTCGGAAGAGTATCGCACTGCGAAAGAGAATAATACTTGATCAGAAAGAAAATGATTAAGTGTTTACAACTCGAACGCAGAAATGAACCAGACGCGGAGATCATCAAAATCTGCATCCAGGTCCAATGATCGCAAGGCTAACGTGGAACCTGCATTTCGAAAGTCCAAGACTTATAAAAAATTTCAAGTATTGGACTCAGACGCGAGATTCATGAGAACCAGCATCTGATTTCACAAGACGCAAGAGTCATAAGAAATCTGCGTCTGAATCTTTCACACTTAGAAATATTCTAAGTGTTGAATCCAAAACGCAAAGATCAAGCCTGTGTTCAACAAGCAGACAAAGATTTGAGCAGATAAAAGAAGCAGAGGTCATCAAACCTGCGCCCTGTTGATCGACTCAAAAACTGCGCCTGACGATTAAACACGGGCTTGAGCCCGCGTTGGCGGTTCATATTCAAAAGGACTTTAAGAGTTCAAAGAACTCTATAAACCCTTTTAATGGTGGAAATCAAGCCCGATGGTTTTCTTTACCTGAAATAGGGGTTTCCTGCATGGAGGAACTGCCCATCTGAGTCTCAGGGACGACCGCCTTTGAAGACGAAGCAGTATGCTTGGCCTTCGGTGCCATTGCGATCAAGGATCCGATGTTAGATGAAGGAAAAGAGAATAAAAAAGAAGCTCCTTTCTCAACCCTAACAGATGCACACGAAGACGGAGAAGAGTCTAATGATGACTCTTGAAGGACATTGCCTTTTATAGGCACAGTGATTGGCAAAGATACGCAGGGCTTAGCACGACGCCTAATCATCGCCTGACGCGTGGACAACGCATTAAATGCAGCGTGAAGTTCACACGCCAAAAAGAAGATGTCCTCTCAATTCTGCAGGACACGTGGCAACATACTCACGGCACGGATTCGCATTCAACAGCCGCGTCTTAGTCCCAAGAGACCGTCCCTCCGACGGATGCACCTTCTCAACTAGGCCAAAGTTGCGTCTGCTTCTCAGAGCAAAAGCCGCGTCTTTATCCCAAAGACGCGTCCTTCCGAAAATTGCATCCTTTCAACCCGGCCAAAGGCACGTCTACCACATGGAGTAACAGTCGCGTTGACATCCTATAGAAGGCACGTCTTTAATGCAGTACTACCCCTGCGTCCACAGAACTGGCGCTCAGTCCTTACTTCTGCAATTCAGTTCAACAGTACACTGGCACAAGTAGACGACTGCCCACCCCTGGTTTAAAGTACACCAACGACAAACTCAAAGCATCGGGGAGGTTTAGACTGTGTATCTAAACACTCAACACGATTAATTTCGGCAGCTTCAAAGAGTTCCACAGTACACTCACGAAGACCATACTCCAAACAAGATCAAGCCCGGAGCATTATCAGTCCAGTCACAAGGGTGAATTCAGCTAGAGTCCAAAGTATTTCGAAATCTGTCCCAGCTAACTACGAAATATCAAAAACTTTGGAGGGGGTTCTGTAGGCTGTCTAAAGATCACTAAAAGACAAGTCACCAAAAAGTAGAGTTTCAAGCTCCAGACGCAGGGCTAATCACAGCCCCACTGCAGCACCAAGGCGCGAGGGTCGAAACCCGTGTCTCAGCCAGCACTGCAGCGCCAAGGCGCGAGGGTTGAAACCCGCGTCTCAGCCAGCACTGCAGCGCCAAGGCGCGAGGGTTGAAACCCGCGTCTCAGCTCAGCAGCACTGCAGCACCAAGGCGCGAGGGTCGAAACCCGCGTCTCAGCTCAGCCAGCACTGCAGCGCCAAGGCGCGAGGGTCGAAACCCGCGTCTCAGCAGCCCGGCAGCACTGCGACACCAAGGCGCGTGGGTCGAAACCCGCGTCTCAGTTATAACTTCCCTCGTTATGGGGTCAATCACCACCCACATAATGAGGAAGTTAGCCCCCATTGTGGAGTGTTTTTAGGGGTGC
The DNA here is from genome assembly GCA_038442645.1 of Agave tequilana. NCBI lineage: Eukaryota > Viridiplantae > Streptophyta > Magnoliopsida > Asparagales > Asparagaceae > Agave > Agave tequilana. Next base: position 80,432 of record JAVJIF010019999.1, on the reverse strand, counting down.
ACGTTCACCCCTAAAACCTCTATAAATAGCCTATGACAGATAAAGAGAGAGACATACAGGGACACGGACGCACATAAAAAGAGAGAGGGAGACAGAGAAAGAAAGAGAGTCCAACTCTTCAGTTAACTTGCTGCGTACAAGTTAATCCTTGCCTACAATCTCTTTGAGATTTCTGGTCGACAGAGCTGTGTTACTCCGTCCACCATCCGAAGAGAAGATCCCCAGAAGTTCTCGACGCTCACCCGGTCAACGGAAAATAAGATTCACTTTCCATCGCCACCTGAAGAACCCAGCACTAAACAAAGGGGAGATTCAAGATTCAACATCTTCCCTCCCTTGTAGTCGGAGCATTAGTTTGTTGTAATCTTACAATTGATTCAAGGAAATTTTACACCGAATTTCTCTTCTCCGTACCAAACAGACCTCCCACAAAGGGAATCTCCACCGAGAAATTTGCAATTACAAACTTGGAGTATACAACTCCTCTCTCTAACACAACCACCTCTCCTCAAGAGGTAAGACACAAAGCCAAAACTCAATCACCTCTACACAAGAGGGATGGGCACAAAGCTCAACAATCATCTCTACACAAGAGGGATAGCCACAAATTTAAAACATAACTACCTCTACACTAGGCACAAAGTCAAAGCAAAGGAAAGATTACAATCTTGGTGATCACTATAGACCACAAACAATTTCCTCACAAAAGTAAGATTCTATAGATAGGATTACATATGATAGCTCAAGTGTAAGAAAATAAAGTGTTTGAAAGAAAAATAATAAAGAAAAACACTTGGAAAAATACAAGATAAATATTGAAATAAAGATCAAAACCGATTTCCTAAAGACTCTCTTTTATTTGATTTTTTCAAAACTTTAAAACAAATAAAAGATAAATCTTTTTGGCACAAAAACTCTTTTAAAACTTGTTGCTAAACACTTGAAAAGATGAGAAAATAGCTCTCTAAAAATCTTGTTGAAAACAGCCCAAGTGAAGCCCTATTTATAGCTTCTAAAAAATATAACCGTTGGCAGCTAGGAAAGGTCAAAATTTACCTTCCAGTCGACCAGCCAGTCGACCGGCCAACGGTCATATTTCAGACCGTTGAGCCTCCGGTCGACCGCCCGGTCGACCGAGACTAACCTGTCGGTTGACTGCCCGGTCGACTGGCACTACCCAAGAGTTAGGTAGTTACAGTCGGTCGACTGTCCTGTCGACCGGCCTTGTAGGCTGGCCTTGTGCACGTCCTCGTGCACACCGGTTGACCGACCTGTGGTCTGGTCGGCCACCAGCAAGCTCTGGCTAGGATTTAGGATATGAAAACTTGGTTTATTAAAACTTATAAAATCCTATAAATTCTCATAAATTTCACAAAAAATAGGTTCTTATAAATATTTGAAAAGCAAATATGTGTGACCAAAAATCAACACATATTACAAACTATTTGAACCATTTTTGTGATATAGAAATTAAGCTTTAGCACAATATCGGTATTTTTCAAAAACCAAACTTTGAAACTGAAACTGATTTTCTCAAACTTGTATAAACACAAAAACAAGACATTTAAACTCTTTTGAAGCATAAAGTGTATGGATAGAATCCAATACACATATAAAATATATATCTATATTTTGACATGAAATCAAAAATAAGTTTTGTTAATTACAAAACTCTAAACACATGAAATAGAATCATCAAAATAAGTCTTTCTAATAAAATGAAGCATAGATGTACATAGATAAATCTAATATACATTAAACCATGTAAACTTGTTTTGATTCTATTTATTCACGGAAACCATATATATGTATATTCGAAATCCAAAACCGGTTAAGCCGAAAACCAAACATATTGAACTTTTGTGTGTGGTGTGTGAACTTGAGCATATCAATAACTAATCTATCTTTACACAAGATCTAAACTAACTAAACAAACCGAAGTCTTTTTGTAGAACTCCTTGTCTAAGCCGACTCGATCCAAACACGATCCATAGAGTTAGACTCCTCTTTGAGTACTTGATGCGATCTTGACGCGCGAGCTCTTGAATCTACATGTATTAGCTCCAAAACTCCTTTGTTGAAGCTAAATACCTAATAAGATCTTGATCAATAACTGAAAATATATAAACACAAGATCATTAGTACAATAACTATATGAGTAATCATCATCAAAACTAGAGTGATGGGCCTTTGGGCCAACAATCTCCTCCTTTTTGATGATGACAAAACTCATGGAGTTATATATGCGTGGATTAAGGATAAGCTTCATAGAAGCTCCCCCTTAACTCATGCATAACAATAAACAAATAGATAGTCAATGAAGCGCATAAACTAAATACAAATATATATGCATAAACAAGGAATAAACATGCATATATAAACTTACTAAATTATTCTCCCCTTTTTTGCCAATTCATCAACAAAGGGGTAAAGATAATAAAACAATAAAGATGTATATGCGATATACATTCATGAAGAGGAGAGACGATGAGTTAGCTCCCTCTGCATATATGCATTACATGGAGAAGGAATGACTAGACCCTAACCCACATAAAGCATAATATATAATGTATAAGCGAAGATGTTAAGCTCCTCCTACACACGTGTATCACATAAAGAAGAGAGATCAAGCTCCTCAATGTGAGATACACTCCACATGAATCTATATATAGAGAAGATGTTAAGCTCCCCTTACATATAGATAATACAAAAAAATTTTAAAAAATTTTGAAATCACTTTTAAAATAAATTTTGAACTTTTAGAAGTCAACAAAATAAATTTTGATACCAATTGAAATACATTGTAAGTTTTTTATACCAATTGAAAGATAAAATATGAAGTACATTTTGATACCAAATAAATACTAATTGAAATACCAATTGAAATGATTAGCAATCTAAATACCAATTGAAATACCAATTGAAAACAATGCATAAGCTTATTAAGATACCAATTAACATTTAAAATTAAGTCAAGCTTAGCATAAACATAATTAGTGCTTTTAAAATGTAAAGACATTATAAAATAAGCACAATTAAAATCATATATATGTATGTATGAAAATACTAATTGAAATTTGAAGTATATATATATAAGAAACATATGAGTATACAAAATTAAAATTTCATAAAGTTCATGTGTATAACTCATACCTACCACCTATTTATGTACATGACAAAAGATAGTCATTAAGGCATACAAGGCATGGTCGCCCAACCATCCGCCCTTAAAAGGAAGGGTTTTCAAAAATATGAGTTTGAAAATAATTTAATATGTTTGAAAACTCTACCGATTGAAGAATACGAACTAGTTTAAGATAATTTTTAAAATAACTAGTTAAAAATCCTTCAAAACATGAAACCAAATCATATATCTCATGAAGCATGCGTTTTACACAAAATTGACGCTCAAGATTTATAAGGCTCATATAAAACTCATGAAAAATGAGTAAACACAAGTAATGTGAGTGTAACAAGAATCATGTGAATAGCATGTTCATGAAAATTATTAATAAGGTTCAAAACCAACATGAAAATCTTTTATCAAAAATATGAAAATCATCAAAACTAATATTTTTTCATCAAAACTAAACAAGTATCAAGATATATGTATGTTTTGTCTATACTAAAGGCATACATACATATCCCAAATATAATGAGTCCATAAAAGTATATTGCATAAAGGCAAGTGGCTCTAGGATATACATTTATATCTATTAGTTTTAGACAAAATTGACATATACATGAAGATAAACATATTTTTATGAAAACATGTGCAAAAATAGGGAATACAAGTTAACATGTAAGATCATCAAAACTAGGTTATACAGTACATCTGATGGGTACAAATGAGCACTAGAGCACAAACATTTAATAATCAAATGTGCCTCACTAGTTGTACAAGTAAAAACACAAGTTTGAATAAAAATTACATCTAAACGTGGAATCAAAACATGAAGTACAAAATTATAAATAAACATGATCATTAGATTAAATGCATGTACTTTAGAGTTAGGATATACACAATAACTAGACTATAGTGTGAATACAAAAATAATAGTTTATATAAATATGGGTGTATCTCAAATATTATTTATGTATATCTCAATTCTAATTAACATTGCATTTAACATAATAAACATGAAAAACATGAAAATCAATACATGCCAAAAAAACATCAATTTCAAAAACACGTAAAATAAAATAGGAGTTAGGGATAGTTACCAAAATCAATAGGGCTAATCTCTCTAGGTCTCCAAACCATAGTGGTCCTCTCACCAAACATCATTGAAGGTGATGCATCCAATGTAGTGTCCATCAAGTTCAAACACATCCACCATCAAGGCATCAAAACTCTCACGTCAAGTGAGAGCCCACACCTACATCAAATACAATAGGGATAGATTTTAGTACCCATACCTTTTTGAGTCCATGGGGGTTAGCATCTTTCCTAACCCAAACAAATTTATTTGCAAAATTTGAATTATGTATTCTATCATAACAAAACTTTGCAAGGTGACCCGTACGTCCACAATGTGTACAAGTGTACACATGAGCATACATAGAATCATATGTGTGAGCATGATGAGCATGTGTATGCTGTGTTTTGTGTGCATGAATATGTGGTGCATGTTTCTTGCGAAACATGGATTTCAATTTCTTGTGATTCATAGCATAGTGGCTCAAAGTGGAGCCTAAATAATCTACACTCTTCTTTAACATACATATATCATTTTCAATATTAGAAAAAGATGTGAAACATGCAATAGAAGCACAAGATGATGAAGTTAGAGTAGCATGACAAACATGAGAATCTAAATCATTTTTCAAAGAAACTTTTTCTAAAGAAATACATTCTAATTCTTTAGAAATTAAAACAATTTTGTTCTTTAAAGGATTGTTTTCTTTTAACACAAAATCAAGTCTTGAAGATAAGACATCATTATTCTTCAAAACAATATCAAAATTATTTTTATTTTTCAAATTTTCATTATTCTTGAAAACAAGGTCAAGTTGGGTTTTCAAGGAGTCTTTTCACTTGAAATCTCAATTCTCTCTTGTAAAATCATGTTTAGCTTTGAAAATAAATTTTCATTTTTTTTCTTTTAATTCAAAACTTTTCTTTTTCAAAAGTTCATACTTTTCTAGCAAGTTTTCACAAAATAATGAAAGTTCTTCATTTAAAGTATGGGCATCCATATTATCATCATCTGAATAACTAGCACTATCATCTAGTTGAGTATTCGAATGTACCTCAAGGGAGTCATTCCCTTGGACCATGTAGCAAGGTTCGTCGGACTCGTCTCTACTAGATTCTTTCTCCATATTGGTTCTCGTTTGTAGTTTGGGAGAGGCCAATGTGTTCTACACTATAAAAGCGGAATCACAATTAGAAACCATACACAAATATTCTTTATTAAGTGAATGCTTAAGTGCATCTAAGGTTTGTGCATTAGCCTCAATGTACTTGCCATTATCAAAATAGGTTTTCTTGGTAGTGGCAAGATAGACATGCAAACTGAGGGCTTTTAAATAAGTACTCATTCTAAACTTCTACATATCGATGTTAGAAACATCAAATAAGGAAGGGGTAAGGTGATTATGAGTGTATAAACAATATGTGTGCAAATGCAAATCTAAATTAGCAATCTAAGATCTCACTCCTAGGTAGTTAAACCTAATATTAGAAGCGTAGGCTCTGATACCAATTGAAAATACACCTAAATGGGGTGAATAGGTATACTTGCTAATCTAATGACAAATGATGCGGAATTAAAACCTCTGCAACACACTATGTGTAATCAAGAGTGAGTCCGAATTTCCCGTGAAGGGCACTGAAGCTACTCCTCTAGATTCCTCTAGATTAAGAGTTGAGGTGCTATTAGAAGCTCTCTTGATTTAACTCCAGTGTGGGCATACAACCAATATCAAGCATATATGTGATGTGAATAATATAAAGCAATGCAAGATATAAGAGAGATAGAGTTAAAGATAGTGGATCAAACACAAACAACAAGATATGTTTCGAGGTTCGAGCCACTACTCTACGTCCCCGCGCTCACACAGAAGGATTTCCACTACGTCCACACAGGACCTCCCACAAAGGGATCCTCCACCGAGGAAAAGGAATTTGCAATTACAAACTTAGAGTATACAACTCCTCTCTTTAACACAATCACCTCTACTCAAGAGGCAAGGCACAAAGCAAAACTCAATCACCTCTACGCAAGTGGAATAGGCACAAAACCAAATAATAATCACCTCTATACAAGAGGGATAGCTACAAATCCAAAACACAACAACCTCTACACTAGAGGAAAAGGTGCAAAGTCAAAGCAAAGGAAAGATTACAATCTTCGTGATTACAATAGAGCACAAACAATTTCCTAAAAAAATAAGATCTTATAGATATGATTAGATATGATAACTCAAGTGTGAGAAAATAAAGTGTTTGGAAAGAAAAATAACAAAGAAAAATACTTGAAAAAAATACAAGATAAATATTGAAATAAAGATCAAAACCAATATCCCAAAGACTCTTTTTTCTTTGATTTTTTTCAACACTTTAAAACAAATAAAAGATAAATCTTTTTGAAACAAAATCTCTTTTAAAACTTGCTGCTAAACACTTAAAAAGATTAAAAATAGCTCTCTAAAAATCTTGTTGAAAACAGCCCAAGAGAAGATCTATTTATAGCTTCTTAAAAATATAGCCGTTGGCAGTCAGGAAAGGTCAAAATTGACCGGCCGGTCGACCGACCAACGGTCATATTTCTGACCGTTGAGCCTCCGGTCGACCGCCCAGTCGACCGACACTACCCGAGAGTTGGGTAGTTACAGTCGGTCGACCGCTTGGTCGACCGGCCTTGTAGGCTAGCCTTGTGCACGTCCTCGTGCATATCGGTTAACTGTTCCGGTCGACCGACCTCTGGTCCGGTCGACCGACAGCAGACTCTAGCTATGATTTAGGATATGAAAACTTGGTTTAGTTAACACTTATAAAATCACAAAAATTCTCATAAATTTCACAAAAAATAGGCTTTTATAAATATTTGAAGAACAAATATGTGTGACTAAAAATCAACACATATTACAAACTATTTGAACCATTTTTGTGATATAGAAATTAAGCTTTAACACAAAATTAGTATTTTTCAAAATCAAACTTTGAAACTGAAAACCGATTTTCCTCAAACTTGTATAAACACAAAAATAAGATATTTAAACTCTTTTGAAGCATAAAGTGTATGGATAGAATTTAATACACATATAAAATATATATCTATGTTTTTTACATGAATCAAAAATAAGTTTTGTTAATTACAAAACTCTAAACACATGAAATAGAATCATCAAAATAAGTTTTTCTAATTAAATGAAGTATAGATGTATATAGATGAAATCTAATTTACATTAAATCATGTAAACTTATTTTGATTCTACATATTTATGAAAATCATATATATGTATATTCGAAATCCAAAATAGGTTAAGCCGAAAATTAAACATATTGAACTTGTGTGTGTGTGAACTTGAGCATATCAATAACTAATCTATTTTTACACAAGATCTAAACTAACTAAACAAATCGAAGTGTTCTTATAGAACTCCTTCTCCAAGCCGACTCGATCCAAACATGATCCATAGAGTTAGACTCCTCTTTGAGTACTGGATGCGATCTTGACGCGTGAGCTCTTGAATCTACATGTATTAGCTTCAAAACTCCTTTGTTGAAGCTAAACACCTACTAAGATCTTGATCAATAACTGAAACTATATAAACACAAGTCATTAGTACAATAACTATATGAGTTAATCATCATTAAAACTAGAGTGATGAGCCTTTGGGACAACAGCTTTTAACTTGAAATGAGGAGTCAATAGTGTACTTAGAGACTTCGTATCGTCTTTGATATTGAATTTCTGAAGTATCTTCTTTAAATATCACTTTGTTTCTTGTGCACGGTTGTGCATGACCGGCCGACCGGCCTCCCTCTATCTTCAGCTGATAATGAGCCTCTGCGTGCACCGTTGAACTTCGATCTCCGCGCTATCTTCTCCGACAAGTTAAAAAACTATACTAACAAGATTTTACACGCTCTCCCCACATGGAGCGCAACTGAGGTAGTAAGAAATCGGATCTAGTTGAGCCGACCGAAATGGTGTCGGTGGTAGTGAGAAATCCGACCATGATTTGGACTGCGATCGGATCAAGTCGATCCGGCCGAAAGGGGATTTGACTGTGTCGGCGGTAGGGGGTTCGGATCTCGCCGATCCGACTGAAAGGGGGTTGGACCGCATCAACGATGGTGGAGAACTGTAATGCTTGGTGGTGGGAGATCCACTGATGAGACGATCACATTAGACATGCAATTGCCGAGATGCGTGTGGAGCTCCGATGGTATTCCGATGACTTTTTTTTATTCTTTTTAATAATCAAATTGTGTGTGTTACATGTTTATACTTATTTTTCTTGCTTGAAAATGTTTCATTAATTTAACGGTGATGGACTTTTGTCTCACGATTTTATCTTATAAAAAAAAAAAAAAAAGCCGACAAGACCCCATGATCTCCGCCATAGGAAGAGACATGTCTACGTCGTGGTTGTGAACAGACATTCCCTTGGACACGACGTGATGTAACCCAACAACAAATGAAATTTTCAAGAAAGTGTCCAAACAATTCGTCATGTCTGACACAATACACCTGTCATTGATAACAAGTAGATTAAAACTTGAAACACTACTTACCACAGCAAATGGTTTTTGATTATTCTACAGCTGATGATAAAACAAATGGCAAAATGCACTGTGTCCATGCTAGATAGTTGGCATGAAGAGGTGGTTCAAGCTCACAATCCAATTGAGGTTCAGAAACCCTTTCAGAAGCTGACAGCAGATGTGATCTCTCACTCTGCTTTTGGGAGCAGTTACGCTGAGGGGAAAGAAGTCTTCTTGGCTCAGCAAGAGCTCTTCGTGATTACCTTCACTAACCCCTTACCAGATTCAAGTAATGTTTCATTTGATAAGATTACGCAATTAATTAATTAATTAATTAATGACATATATCCGGCTTAATTTGTGTGATGCTCTTTCCAATCAATTGTTCTGAATATGCAGCTTTCTTCCCACTGAGCTGAATCGCCGCAAATGGAAACTGGACAAGAAAATCAAGAACAAGCTAGTGAGCATCATCCAGAGCCGGTTAAATTCCAAGGGTTTAGGTTCAGGCTACGGTAATGACTTGCTTGGCCTAATGCTTGAGTCCACTGAAAAGGAAGAGGGTATGGGGCTGACCATGAACGAGATCGTGGATGAGTGCAAGACTTTCTTCTTCGCCGGGCATGAGACAACAAGCCAACTTCTTTCATGACGATGTTCTTGTTGAGCACAAACCCAGACTGGCAGGAGAAGTTGCGAGATGAGGTTATGAGAGAATGCGGGAAGGAAATTCCCGATGCCAACAACCTAAGCAAGTTGAAATTGGTAAACACAAATCAACACTAGCAAACACTTATCATGTTTTCTGTTATAAGTTAGACACACATATCAAACACAGATACTTGTAAATTGCAGGTCACCATGGTTCTCTTTGAATCCTTGAGGCTCTATTGTCCCGTGGTCATGACATTAAGGCTAGCTGCTAAGGACATGGACTTGGGAAATTTGACAATACCTAAGGGCACTACGGTGTCAATTCCTTTCGCTGTCATTCACCGGGAAAAAGAGTGCTGGGGTGAAGATGTGAATGAGTTCAATCCGCTAAGGTTTGAGAACGGGATCACCAAAGCAGCCAAGCATCCGAACGCTCTGCTCGCGTTCTCAGTTGGGCCGAGAGCATGTACTGGTCAGGATTTCGCTATGTTGGAGGCGAAGACTGTGATTGCTATGGTTCTTCAGAGGTTCTCATTCTCCCTCTCCCCGGAATACAAGCATATGCCAACAAATAGGCTTACTCTACAGCCTCAGGAGGGGCTTCCTCTTGTTCTCAAACCTTTGGTTTCTTGAGCAAGTTCTTGTCCTTGCAGTGCTTGTCAATTTACTATCTATTCGTGCTAGTGTTTTTATCTATGTTTTCATGTTCTAAATAAGATCTGGGAGTGTGAGATGTTTGACACAAACAGTACTATCCCATGCCATATAGTCTATTTGGAGGTGCCGTGTTTCCTTTTTCCCTATTTAGTTTTTTTTTTCCTCTCCTGTGGTAGTATCTCAGGGCAAGAAGTGTATTCGGCCAATATTTTCAATCTATTTGCTATGACAATAATCCATAGAACCCATTTTATGGCAATGGGTTCGGGTTGGGTTGTAAGAAGTCCCAAATTGAAGATCAATCTATGGCCTTCGTTCAAGAGAAAAAGAAAATCAAGGTTAATTGTAAAAATCTTACAACAATTCCTTCAATAATTGTCTAACTGTGTCCTTATTTGGATGAGTATATAGTTTCTGATGTGAAATGTGATCGGAAATCAACAATAAAATCATTAAATTACGCTTCACCAATAAGATTTGACCGGGGGTAAGAAAAGACTAAAAAGTAATAGCACTAGCAAATTGTTTGATCAAAGTAAACATGCACACTAATCAATCTCAATTTAAGAACAAATTAACGAAAATATTTATACTACAGAAGCAAGTTTTATCATCAATATCAATCTAGTGTATCACAGAAAATTATAATCACACATCTCACTTATATTTGGTAGACAATAGTCAAATCGATAACAACTCAGAGATAAATTATCAGACTCAAAGTAACTAGTCTGGATCAAAACGAACCTACTGAGGATCACGTCGACCTCAATGTTCTTGTGAAGTCTATAGATGCATCTGGCTGTCACGATTCAACACCTTGAGAATCACGTGAATCAGACTACGAACGGTTGAGATATGGCCCGAAAATAAATCTCGAACTGCTAGCGGGTCTGTTCTGTAGCGGTTCTTGACTGTCGGACCCGGGTCTGCAAGCGGGTCAGATTGGGTTGGGACTGTGGGGCTGAATCGGGGCTAGAGAAACATTGTTCCGAGTTGACTCAAATCAGGCTGTTGAGTCCGGCTAAGTTGGGTCTGGGTATGGACTGGGTCTAGTCTGGATCAACTCGAATCTGACTCTGAACTGACGACAGCTAGGGAACATGAGGTGTAGAAGAGGCTGAGGCAGGGGGTTGCTGAAGGCAGTAGAGCAAGAAAGAGGGGAAGCTAAGGCGATGGTGATTTGGAGTCGGTGTGGCGCTGGTGAAGCGGCGGGAGGAGATGGGGGAAGAGGAGTGCAGTGGGTGTAACCACCGGTTCAAGATGTACATATCTTAGTACAAGTACTTGATACAGTGAAAATATTCGATTTGACCTTCCGGATAGCCAAACTGTGCCTATTTCAATTCCAGATATTAATTCCTAATATTTTTTATTTTTCTAAACTTTCTGAAAATTTTCTCAATTTTATTTTGAAAAATCTCCTGAATTCGATGTCGATCAGTACCGCTGAATTACTCCAAGATTTTTAATTAACAAATGGAGATGAATTTTTGAATTTGATTTCACAGTGTTGTTCAGGGCAATATTTTCTATTTTTGAGAAATTTTGGGGATTTTTCTAACAAAATAAAAATTTATACAACTTAAATAATTATTCATTTTCATTTTTTTCTCTCTCTCTCTCTCTTCTACACTTTTTTTCTCTTCTTTCTTTTTCCCCACCGACTCTTAACTTCACCGCCTCTTCTCTCTCTTTCTTAATCACTTCTCTCTCTGTCTCTCGATGTCTCTCTACATCTCCCTCTCTCTCTTCAAGTCTTTCTTTCTCACACTTTCTCTCTCTATCTTACACCCCCTCTCTTTCTTATTCCCCTCTCCCTTACCTCACTGTTACCGCCGGCAGATCGTCGACGACTGCCGGCGGGCTTGGCCGCCACCCTCACCTCCTTTCTCCTCTGTCTCCATCTTTCTTCTCTTCTTCTACTTCTTCTTCCACCTTCTTTTCTCTTCTTCTTCTTATTCCTCTACTTCGCCTCTCCTTCCTCCTGGCCACCGCCGGCCAGCTAAGCCCACCCGGCCGACGCACCGCTAGCACACGTCGTTACGTGTACCCCCTTCCCCTTCTCTCTCTAATTCTCTTTTCTTTCCCCCTCTCTCGTGTTCCTCTCTCCCTCGCGCCGCCGTCCGGCCAGGGTCGTTGCCGGCTGGTCAGGGTCGTCGCCCCCTGCCTGGCATTACCGACGGTTCTGACGCGACCCAGCCCCAGCTGCCGCCTTCCTCCTTTCTCCCCTACTCTTCTCAATCTCTCTCTCTCTCTCTCTCTCTCTCTCGTTCTCTCTCCCCCCATATTGGATTTCAAAACCCAAACCCAACTCATTAACCCAATTACCCATTTACTTAAGTTATTGGGTTTGGGTTATTGGATCCAAACCCGACATGTTCGCAACCCAAGCCCGCTTCAAAATCAAGAAAGGTAACCTTTTCATAAAACCCCTGCTAAATAAAAATTATATTTTAAACCCTATAAATTACATATCTAACCCATTTTATTAATTTTAGGGTTTGGACGATAACTTGACCATCCAGAGTCCAATTTGGACGATTTTCGAGCGTTGTGATCGTAAAAAGACGAGCTACATTCATGTGATAACTATGTGAGAATTTTTGTTTTATAAATTATATTTCATCATGTGAAAATTAAATTAATTTATTGATTTATTTAGCAAACTGTAATTATCGACCAATAAATCATGTAAATGGTAGATCACTATGATTAAAATATGTGAGAGTGTTTTTAAAAAATATTCAATAAGATAGAATTTTATTGTGTTTATTGATTTAATATAAAATATAGATGAATTATTTATATATTGATAATGAGTGATTATTAGCCTGTTGATAAAGAAATTCTAAAATAATAAATTAATAATTATTAAAATAGTTGTGAAGAATTTGAAAATAGATAATTGTATGCGATCACATTATAATAATGATCACGTTAATGTTACTAAATAATTGAGACAAATATTGATATATTGACTCATGTTCATGTTAACGTTAATACTCTGATATTGTCATTGTTATTTCATGATAAAACACACTGTTATTTCATTTTCGTGAATCACCATTATATGCACACTTCTATGTGTTTTTTATGATCATGGACACTGTTATTTCATGTACTTGTATTATTGTTACTACTATTGTTACAGATACTCTAATACACCGAACACCGTTATTTCATGTACATGTAACATCGTTACACGGATACGCTGTTACACTAGATATTATTATTCCATATACTTATATCACTGTTACATGGATTCTCCTACATACATGTTTTGATTGTTCTTGTATTCCTGTTACATGGATCGTTGTTCTCGTTACATGGATTACTATTACATGAATATTTCTTGAATACGGTACATGATTGTTTCTTATATTCTTGATATTGATATGACATTCATGTTACCTGGATATACCTCCAACGGACGTAAGATGTACAGAATTAAGTGTCATACGGAACAAAGTGTCACATCACATACGTGGTGGGAGCCACCTCTTGAATCCGTGGGGGCTACTCCCATGTCTTATGCATCTCATGCCTCTTGTTATCGCGTACATGTCTTGTTATTCTGATACATGCTATTAGTATTATTATTGTTCCTTATATATTATATAGTTTTAATATAATAAACATAACATGAGTTTTGGGAAAACTGGACGGTTGACTAGGTCATATCAAGTAGATGTCATGGATCTATATTAGTCCCATTGCAGGAGACGTGGTAGAGTTAGCCACCGTCTTTTATAGCTTATTGAGCTTCATATTTCCTGTTTCGCCTTAGCGGGCCGGCCCTGGTCTCAGCAGCCAGGGACTTTTTCAGATCGTGATCTCGAGTAAGCACAGGCTACACCCACCCGATTAGAGCTCCTTGACCTTTGAGCTTTCAATTAATATAATTAAACTACATAGACAATGATGATGAGGAATGCTTGTTATGTGGTCATTTTCTCGTTCGGATAATGGTACTTGTATGTCATGTTCGGATGGGTTCGGCTGGAGTACGGGCTCCAATATAAACTACCAATGATATGGGACACTGAAAGAGATTGACTAAAATATCAAGTGATACTGGTTGTTATTGTTGTATAATTATATTATATTGCTCATCACATGCATGATATCTTGTCCGTGTTTATTGTATTAAACATCATGATCATCTTGTTTATTATCATGTTATTATATATGCATATTATGCTTTTCATGTATTCTCTGTAGACGCACTATTATGTATGCTCACGACACTACAGCATGGGTATTTCTGTTTATCTCCTGTGTAAACGTAAATATTAATCACTGGTACCGTCATGCTACTGTTACTATTAGTTTAAACAATATATATAAAATAATTAAGATTTGATACATATTAATCAAATAAATTAATTTTATTAATATATAACTAAATTATATATCATATTACTCATATAAATAATAATAACATTGTTAATGGCTATAAATATTTAATGATAATATCATAATATAATATTAGTTGATATATATAACACTCTCCCGATTGACATCATTAATATTTTAATCATATATTATATAATATTATAGAAATAATATCGTTGTAACTTGCATGCTAGGTATTAATAATATTATAGTGCAGATACAATAATTGTAATATATATATATAAACTGATTGTTAGTATAATTATATTGTATTACCGTTATTCAAACATGTATTATATGGTGTCGTGATTGTTAGACTATTATAATATATTATTTCTACTTCCTTCATTTTACCACTCACTAATTCGTTTTCTGACGACCCTTAGGTTTCTTCCTCAGGTAGGAGCATAGAGATTCGTAGTACCTGATGTTTACGAGATGTTTATAGGAGACTCATCATCTTTATTATTCGTAGGTATTTTTATTATTTTGTCTCTGCTTCTTTATCTATCCTCTTTTTCATATCTATCATGATCACTGATCCTTTTGCAAGTATTCTTGTACTTATTTATGTTGAAATTTTAGTGTATATTGTGTTTATTCCCATATTGAGGCTTAGCGTGTATACATAGGGTAGTTTCCTTACGTATATACATCGCCAACTCTTATCACGTCCTCGCTACAGTATATTTTGGAAGCGGGGCATGACAGTAGGCGGAGGGGAAGGTCAGATAGGGAAGAGGAATAGGCTGAGAAGAGAAGTCGGCTGATATCATCGATGTGGCGGCAGGATGGTTAGGCTGGTGAGGAGGGTGCAGAGGAGGAGCCGAGGACGATCGGGGCGAGAAGGGTTTGAGGGCGGGCTGTTGACGAGGGTAGTGGGAGGGGAGAGGAGAGGAGTGACGTGGCGAGAAGGAAAGGCGAAGGAAGGCCAAGCTAGAGGAGGTGCTGGCAAGAGTAGAGGGAAAAGGAGGAGGTGGCACAGGTTGAGGGGAGAAGGCAGCCGAGGTGGACGGTGGTGTCGATGGTAGAGAACGAGAGGAAGAGAGAGGAAAGAAGAGAGGAAAAAAATAACTGCGCTTTGGTAAAAGAACTATGCTTTTGGGTAGGGACTCAAAGTAGGGTTTGGTGAGGGAAAGGAAGAAAATGGTAGATGGGGAGAGGAAAAAAGGGATAAGCTAGCTAGGGGTTCATGTTAGACTTATTAGTTTTAAAGTCTAATTTATTTGGGCCTAATCAAGTCAATTGGATATTTGCACCTGCCCACTTAACCTATGTTGTTTGACCCAATAAAGAATTGATCAAACCTAAATGATTTGGGTCTAGACACGTTTTCAATTACACTTAGCCATGAGTGTATTTAAATTAGAATGTGGGACTCATCTACACGTGTGGAACTCGTGTTATAAATCAAGGGCCTAGATCTATGATGAGTTGAACTAAGTTTTCTTGATGCTATATATACCATGAGTAGGGTTCCCTCTCCACCAACAACAATAACCATCTCTCTCTTGGAGGCCTGTCATCTCCTCTAAGGATAAAGAAGAGAACTTGGTGGCTGGAGAGAAGAATCCTCTCCCTCAACTCTAGCGCCTTCGAGATCGTGCAATCTTCGGCATCCTCGTGATGGAATCAGGTATGCCTAAAACCCTCCTTCCCTTTGATCATGATACAGAGGCTAACAGTATATGCGTAGATCTTGTATGGAATAAATTTAGATCTAACAATTGGTATCAGAGCCTCCTTTTTATCAGATCATCGGGATATAAAGTAATAACCTTTTGATCTCGATTTATGAAAATTATGAATCTCTGTATTTAATTCAATAAAGATTATTTTTTGTGTCTCAAGTAATTGAATTAAATTGGAGATGATTAAATTAAATTCATGTATATATTTTTTTATGGTTTAAATCTGTGTGCTATTGTTTTTTTGATTCTTTAAAAAAAAAAAAAATTTGCATCTGTGTGGACGCATGCATGCATGCGGCCAGATTTTTCAAAAAAAAAGGGGGGATGTTAGATGCATGCGCTGGAAGCCATCATGAAGAAGTTTTCACAAAAAAAAAAAAAATGACATGGCCTGTGTCTGCATGCATGCAGACATGTGTCTGCATGCATGCACATGTAAGGCAAACGGATGGCTTGTTGTGAAGAATAATTTTATAAAAATTAAAAAAAAAGAATTTGGTTAATTATTTAGGGTTTCTATGATTTGGAATTGTGAGATTGATTATGATTGAATTTTTTGATATAGATACAAATTTAAATCTAATAAGGAAACTCATTTAATCTATTCTTAATTGGTCTCACAATAGTGATTATTGGGTGTTATTCAGTTTATTTAAATCCGGCCCAATAAGAAAGGAAACTAATAACTTAACCATTGCGGGTCGGGTCTGATTCAGACCCGATAAGCACTGCAGACCCGTTTTACCAATAGAAACTTCAATTAGCCGTTAAGGGCTCATACGACCTCTGTTTTGGGCATGTAAACAGCCGTTTCGAAGCTCTTGACGAGCACTACAGTATTAAAGGAACTATACATGACAAAACAGTAGTTAGTTGACATAAAGAAGGCATTGAAGTGTTTGTTTATCATGGTTATGTGTACCCTTACATGCTTCCGCTTCATTAATATTTATATTATTGCTTATATTGTCTAGCATGATGAATATTGATGTATACTACAGTTAATAACACACAGATAAAGATATATACATGTTCTAACTAAAGAATTTATAAAAGAGCTTATTTAATTGCGTATATAGTTCATGCGGACAATAGCCGGCCCAAAGGAAGACTATTGTTTGGCCAAATTATGCACGGCGTCGGATACTTGATGTGGGTAATGCAAGTGGGAGAACCTTGATGTGTGGTACTCAGCCCAAAGGAAGGTTGTCACACTATTGGCCCATATTGCATTACCCTCATCAACTAGTCCGATGGCGGAATAAGAATCCAGATGCATAAATTTGTGTGGCCCATGCGTGTGGCAATCGGCCCAAAGGAAGGTTATCATTATGGCCGGGTCATTACATATATTATATGGCCAATATAGATTACTTAAACTTTGGGACCAATCCTATAAATTGACAGTCGACCCAAAGGAAGGCTGTTCTCTTATATAGGACCTAGACTTTAGGATATCTATATTGGGCCAGTACAGTGTTGGCATATAGAGACACAACTTGTTCTGAAAGTTTAACTGGCAGCTCTATCGGTTAAACTGGTTGCATTTTCTGAAATTCATTTTTTTTATGGCTATTAAGTAGAATTTTATTAAATGCAATGTTTATGTTAAACTGATGAGAAATTGTACAATTATGTAGTTTAAATTGAATGGTACAAACTTTAAGAAGTGGTAAGACCACGTAAATGATCGTTCTTGAATTCATGCACTTAGAGTACACCTTAAAGATTGATGGATCTCTACTATCACTAATAAAAGTTCAGTAAAGAAAAGGTCAATTATGGTAAGTGGGAGAGATCTTACAAGATGTGTCTAATGGTCATAAAGTACACTATTCCTATAACTATTAGAAGTGTTATGCCCGATAATGTCAGTGCTTACTTAGCATCCAGGGTAAACTTCTAATAAAAAAAGGAAAGTGAAACTAAAGGGAGGAACATAAACACCACTACAGTGGCTGATCCTAAGTGGCAAAAGTGCAGGAGAAGAAGCCTAAGGTCATTGCATGTTTTTTTCTGTAAGAATGTAAGCCACCTTAAGTAGGAATGCATAAGTATCAGAAATGGCTATTTAGCAGGTATATCTCATATTTATGTTTGTTCTGAGATTAATTTAGCTTTAGTGCCACTTTATAAATTGTGAATAGATAATTCACATAAGCGATTCAATGCGGAACTTCCAAACCCAAAGGAGGCCCAGCCCAGCTGAGCGATACGTATACATGGGTGATGGAAATAAAGTTGTAATTAAAGCTATTGGAGTTTGTAGGCTTAAATTAGATTCTGGTTTTTGGTTTTAGATTTGGATGAGACTTTATATGTACCGTCCTTTTAGGCGGAATCATATTTCTGTTTCATTTGTTAGACAGATCTAGTTTTACTGTCACTCTTGATAATGAAATGCTTAGTCTACTTTTCAAACCTAAAGTTGTTGGTACTAGAATTCTGATTGATGGCTATATAAATTGAAACTTCATGCTTTATATACTGAATCTCTATATGTGAATAACATAGGCACTAAGCGAAAATTAATTAAAGAAACATTAGAAAGTTTGGTACTAGACGAAGTTCAGGTGTCTTAATTTGGTGTATACAGACATTTGTGGTCCATTCCCTACAGCTTCTTGGAATGATCATGAATATTTCATCATTTTTTACAGACAATTACTCTCGTTATAGGTACCTACACTTGTTCCATGAGAAATCCCAATCATTGGACATGTTGAAAGCCGTTAGATCTGATCATGGTGGTGAGTACTATGACAGATATGACGAATCAGGTAAATGTCCAGAATCATTTGTCAATTTTTGAAAGAGTGGTATTATCGCTTAGTACACTATATCAGGGACACCTCGTCAAAATGGTATTGCTGAGAGATAAAATCACACACTAAAGGATATGGTTAGGAGTATGATAGCTCACACTACTCTACCAGAGTCATTATATATTGAAGCCTTAAAGATGATTGTCACCTCCTTAATAGAATACCTAGCAAAATAGTAACTAAAACCCCGTATGAGTTATGGACTGAGAAAACTCTCAGTATTAGGCATCTACATGTTTGGGGTTGTCCAGCGAAAACTCGGCCATATATACCATATGAGAAGAAGTTGGACTCAAGGACAGTTAGCTGTTTATTTGTGGGGTATTCTGAGAGGTATAAAGGCTTTAGTTTTATTGTCCCTCCACTAAGAACATAAAGACGGATTGCTAAAATTTTTGAGAATATTCAGAACAGTGGGAGTCAACTACATAAAGATTTCTTATTTAAGAAAGAACATATTGTTATACCCATGACAAATTGTTCCAAATGATAAAGTAGTTGTTCCAATTCAAGATGAAAATATAGTTACATCCTTACAAGATACATATACAGTTCATCCTGAAGTAGATCATGCTAGAACCTAAAAATTCTCAACCACAAGTGCCTAGGAGATCAACTAGGAAGAGGAGATCAGTCATTACAAATGACTATATAGTTTATCTCCAATAGCATGAGTTTGACATAAGGCTAGAGGATGACCCCACATCCTTAAATGAGGCCAAACTCAACATTCACTCCAGTAAGTGGTCAAATGCCATGAAAGATGAGTTAAAATCCATAAAGGACAATGATGTTTGGGATTTAGTAGAGTTGCCTGAAGGAAAGAAACCGATTGGTTGTAAATGAGTATTCAAAACCAAGCGGGATTCGAAAGGTAATGTCAAAAGGTATAATGCACATCTTGTCACAAAGGGATTCACTCAAGGAGAGGACATTGACTATAAGGAGACTTTCTCCCTGATTTTCATGAAGCATTCTTTTAAGATTATTATGGCACTGGTGGCTCACTTTGACCTAGAGTTATACCAAATGGATGTTAAGATTGCCTTTCTTAATGGTAGCATTGAGAGGGAAATCTGTATGGTGCAACCAGAAAGTTTTAAAATGAAAGTTTCATAATATTTGGTTTGCAAATAAAGAAATTCATTTATGGTTTAAAGCAAGCATCCCGTCAATAGTATTTGAAATTTGATCAAGTAATATCCGATTTTGATTTTAAGGAAAATATAGTTGATCAATTTATTTACCATAAATTTAAAGATAGTAGACTTATATTTCTTATGCTATATGTGAATGACATTCTACTAGCAAGTAACGATATGATTCTTTTACTTGACACCAAGAGTTTTCTCTCAAAGAATTTTGAGATGAAAGATCTTGGAGACGCTTCTTTTGTGATAGGCATCCAGATTCAACGTGACAAGACACGTGAAATATTAGGTTTATCACAAAAGGCCTATATCGATAAGGTGCTAGATAGATATGACATGAAGAATTGCTCTAAGGAAGATAAATTAAGTCTACCCTAATGTTCCAAGAACGATTTACAGAAAGAACAAATGAAAGACATTCCATATACATAGGCGGTTGGATGTCTGATGTATGCTCAAGTTTGTACCTGTCCAGACATAGCATATACCATTGAGAAACTTGGCAGATACTTGATCAATCCTAGGATTGATCACTGAAAGACTACCAAGAAGGTAATGCGATATCAATAGAAGACTACATGAAATCTGATCAGCTGCAGCTGATTAGATACACATATTCAGATTATGCTGGATGTATCGACAATAGGAAGTCCACTTCATATTACATTTTCCTTATTGTAGGAAGATGGTGGATTTAGTCGAGAGGCCATTACAGCAACACTGTGACAATAAGAGCTATAAAGCTTTGCTGCAATAGTGACAAGAGTTCAGCAAAGTCAAAGCATTTCGACATCAAGTTTCTTGTCATCACTGATAAAGTTCGGAATCATATTTTGTTTGTTGATAGTGATCACACTATTCTTAACATTACAGATCCACTCATTAAAGGACTTTCACCTAAAGTCTTCTTAGAGCATATTGCTCATGTGGGGATGACTAGTCATTATGATATCCTGATTTTGTGGGAGTGGATAATTTTATGTAACAAACATTATTTCTAAGTGCACTTTATGGATATTTGTTGATTCTGATAAATAAATTTATAACTGCTTTTCCTAAAGTTTACTTTTGCGCATTTGAGTTTGTTGAATTAGCAGTTAGACTCGTTGGAGTCATAAAGTGAGACTCGTTGGAGTCATAAGGCTAGACTCGTTGGAGTCATAAAGTGGAAACCAGTTAGAATTGTACCTTATTTGATCAGAGGACATTTCCATGCCACACGTCCACATTTGATTTATGTCGTTAGGGGTTCTGGAACTTGTGATGTGGAAGGTCCTACCTCGATTATACAGAAGGTAACGATCGCCATGTTCGGTGGCAGGACTCTTAATGGACCAGATTGTTTTGAAACGTGGTTTGTCGGCAGTTAAAGTTTTGACGTCATAAAGTTATGCATAATATCTATTCAGTATGACTTGTTTGGCCCAAGTGGGAGATTGTTAGACTTATTAGTTTTAAAGTCTAATTTATTTTGGGCCTAATCAAGTCAATTGGATATTTGCACCTGCCCACTTAACCTATGCTGTTTGACCCAATAAAGAATTGATCAAACCTAAATGGTTTGGGTCTAAACACGTTTTCAATTACACTTAGCCATGAGTGTATTTAAATTAGAATGTGGGACTCATCTACACGTGTGGAACTCGTGTTATAAATCAAGGGCCTAGATCTATGATGAGTTGAACTAGGTTTTCTTGATGCTATATATATCATGAGTAGGGTTCCCTCTCCACCAACAACAATAACCATCTCTCTCTCTTGGAGGCCTCTCATCTCCTCTAAGGATAAAGAAGAGAACTTGGTGGCTGGAGAGAAGAATCCTCTCCCTCAACTCCGGCGCCTTCGAGATCGTGCAATCTTCGGCATCCTCGTGATGGAATCAGGTATGCCTAAAACCCTCATTCCCTTTGATCATGATAAAAAGGCTAACAGTATATGCGTAGATCTTGTATGGAATAAATTTAGATCTAACAGTTCACACTCCTAATTAGGTTTCTCTAAAGTTTCAACTCAAAGAGAGAATTTGGGAAAGAGGGTAATCTCACATAATTTTGAGCAAAATTTCATAACAATTATTCATTGATTCAATTAACTAGTACATGAGGCTTTTTATAGGATTTATAAAATCTAACTATTAAAATACATCTGATGTGGTACTTAATCTAATACAAAAAAATCAAAAAATCAAAAATACAATAAAAAAAATACATAAAGAATACTTGAAATACTCGGACAAAATTGAAACGACGCATCTTCTCCGATGATGACATACGTGTCAGGATTGTGACCGAATGTCTGCATCATTTTCTTTTCGGAGCCCTAAAGGCTCAACTGCCCCCACAATCATCAAGACTGGAAGGCCCTCCATTATTTTTGAGACAAAGACCTTGTCTCATCTTAATGTTTGTCTATGTGAATCATCTGTGTCCCAAGGCTGTTTTGGTCTCCAGTTTGAACAGCCATGACCTCAAGAATGATAAAGAAGATGTAAATACAGTTATTACTACTAGTACTGCTTTTCTTACTACAGCTTTTGAAGCAAACAATGATCAAATATGTGTATATATGTTTCGTTCACCATGAAAGTCAGAGAAAAACACGATCTAACAACAAATTGACATGACAATGAAGTGGAAAAATAAAATGAACATCTGAGAGAAGAAGAGTCATATTCAATATCTTGCTAACTAGATTATAACATCAATGAATTTAAGAAAAAGATGGCAGAAACCACTACCTATTGTTCGCAAACCATTTTGTTTTTTGAACAGATCACAGGTGTCTCGTTGTCACGCTGGTTAATCAGTTAAGTAACCATTTTGTGCTTATTTCAATGTATATTGTCATCCATGGACGTAGGCCATGGTGCCGAACCTCATTGATCGTTTTCTTCTCCCTGTTTATTGTTATTCTTCTTCTGTTTTCTCCTTCTTGCACTGCTGCCACTTGACTCTAATGTGCACGCGCATGCACACATAAAGTGATATTTCACTTTTTAAGGATATGCCGTGTCAGAGCATCAGTTTCATGTCATCTTTGTGTCCATGTGAGTGTTTGTGCTTCCTAGTAACAAGAAAGTGAAAGAATAACAAGATTATGTAAAAGAAAATTAATATTGCGTGTGAATGCGCGCGCGCGCATATTCATGTATATGCTTCCTAGATGACAAGCATAGGATTTGATATGTTAGTGTGCTTGTGTTGTACCATATATGTCATATATGTGCCACGATGTTAGTGTTTCTGCTTCCTAGATGACAAGCATAGGATTTGGTATGTTAATGTGCTTGTGTTGTATCATATATGTCATATATGTGCCACGTTGTGTTTCTGCTTCCTAGATGACAAGAAAGTGAAAAGGAAAAAAAAAAAAAAAAATTGAAGGTGTGTGTCAAAAGGGAAGTTGTCCATATGTTGCCACATTTTTATTTGTGTGCCTTTTTGTCGGCAGTGGAAACCAGCCGACAGAGCTCCAGAGACGAAGGTGGGGTGAGAAAGAGAAGGGAGGAGGAGGAAGAGGAAGAGGAAGAGGGGGTGGACTGATTGGGGGCTGGGGGTGAAGAGAGAGGAGGAGGGAGGAAGATGAGGGTCTCTCTCTTGGCTGGGAACGGATAGACAGACAGACAAACACAAAATTCATAAAGGAGTCACGGGAGAAAATCTCTCTTCGGTTGGTTTTAACAATTTCAGAGAAAAACTTCTAAAAATAAATGACAGACCGAGATGTCCTGGTACATGGACACCGTCACATAGCTGCAATTGTTAATCTTTTTCGCTGGGATGATATTTTCTCCCAAATTTGGGAAGAGGGTCAGATTATCCATGTTATCCATCTAAAACAACGAAACATAACTCTGCAAGACAAATTCTATTTTGCTGTCTAGAAAGAGAATAACTTGACAGATATCTGTGTTGAAAGATAAACTCAAACAAAGTCCCTTGGAGTTCCCAATACAATATTAATTAAGGAGATGAGAGGACAAATGCATTATGTAGTTTGTAATTACCAAAAGTCATTGTGAGGAAGTCTAAGAGTCATTGTGTGTGGAATTCCAATGTGTGTGGAATCCTAAGAGTCATTGTGAGGAAGTCTAAGAGTCTTTGTGTGTGGAATTCCAATGTGTGTGGAATCTCAAGAGTCATTAGGAGTCTATAAATAGTGTTGTCATCCTTGAATGAAAAGAGTGAGCAAGAGTTTGATAGAAAAGAAATTTTTGTGTTCTTGCTCCTTGCTCCTCCTCATATTTCTAGTTCTTCTTGTGCTAACAAATTGGTATCAGAGCAAGGTGAAGCTTGAAGCTTCTTTGGGAGGTGATTCCCATTGTGAAGCTTGAAGCTTGAAGTAAGGTGAAGCTTGAAGCTTCTTTGGGAGGTGATTCCCATTGTGAAGCTTGAAGCTTGAAGCAAGGTAAAGTTTGAAGCTTCTTTGGGAGGTGATTCCCATTATGAAGCTTGAAGCTTGAAGCAAGGTGAAGCTTGAAGCTTCTTTGGGAGGTGATCCCATTGTGAAGCTTGAAGCTTGGAGAAGACCGCCCCTACCACTTCGTACAAGTGCTGAAAGCGAAGGCGAGTACAAGTGCTAAAGGCAAAGGCGAAGACAAGTTGTCGAAGGCGAAGATAAGTGCGAAGGCGAAACTAAGTACCGAAAGCGAAGACAAGTGCTGAAGGTGAAGACCGTCGGTGACAGCCATAGCAAATTCCGGGAGTACACCGCTGGGACAAAAGCCTACACCGCTGGGGCAGATGCCGCTACCATGCCTCACAAAGACGAACTATGACAATTGGAGCATTCAGATGCGGGTGTTGCTTGGTGCACAAGACGCGTGGGAAGTAGTTGAGAATGGCTACACAGAGCCGGCTACTACTGATAACATGACGCCGAATCAGTTAAAGGCGTTGAAAGAAACGCGCACGAAAGATAAGACCGCTCTCTACTTCTTATTCCAAGCGGTAGATGAGTCGGGGTTCGAGAAGATTGCTAGTGCGGCAACTTCGAAGGAGGCATGGGAGATTTTGCAAAAAGTCTTCAAAGGCGCCGACCGTGTTAAACAAGTGCGGCTTCAAACTCTACGGGTGAATTGGAGGCCATGAAAATGAAGAAGTCAGAAGGAGTATCTGACTACATCACGTGTGTACAAACGGTGGTGAATCAACTCAAACGCAATGGAGAAACCATAACCGATTCAAGGGTCGTGGAGAAGATTCTGCGGTCATTGACCGAGAATTTCGAAAATGTTGTATGCGCAATTGAGGAGTCAAAGAATCTGGAGGAGATGACCATAGATGATCTCGCCGGTTCTCTCGAGGCGCATGAGCAACGGAAGAAGAAGAAACAAGATCTGCTCGAAGAGGCCTTACAATCTAAGGCAACTATCAAGGAGGACAAGACGATATATGCCCAGCAAAACTGGCGTGGTCGAGGACGCGACCGTGGAGGTCGTGGTCACGGTAGAGGCTGCGGACGCGGAGACAACTCGAAAGAAAAGGACCAGCCGATCCAACAAAATTGGCGTGGTCAAGGACGCAGTCGTGGTAGAGGCGGCCGGTCAAATCGTCAAAATGTCCAGTGCTACAAATGCGGCAAATATGGACACTACACAAAAGAGTGCTACTCTGACAAAAAGATAGAAGAAAATGCGAAACTAGTCACGGAAGAGAAGATAAGAGACGATGGTATTCTCATGATGGCCTATAAAGACATTATTCCTGATAGCGACTCGGTTTGGTATCTCGATACAGGCGCTAGCAATCACATGAGTGGGCACAAACATCTCTTTATGGAGATCCAAGAGATAGAAGAGGGGCACGTGTCATTTGGAGATGCGTCGAAGGTTCAAGTCAAAGGCCGAGGAAAAATACGCTTTTCTCAAAAGGATGGCAAAGAAGGGACAATTGAGGATGTCTACTATGTGCCTGACATGAAAAGTAATCTCCTTAGCATGGGCCAACTATTAGAGAAGGGATATTCGATCTTCATGAAAGATCGAATGTTACACTTGAAGGACAAAGGAGGCCGGTTACTTGCACGAGTGGAGATGGCCAAGAATCGGATGTTCAAACTCAACTTGAGAAGTGTGCGAGAAAGGTGTTTGCAAGTCAACATGGATGACAAAGTCTCGTTGTGACACTTGCGGTTCGGACACTTACATTATGGCGGCCTAACAGAATTAGCAAAGAAGCATATGGTCCACGGGTTACCAGATATGGACTACACCAAGAAATTTTGCGAAGGGTGTGTACTTGGCAAGCAAACAAGGAATACTTTTCAGAAAAGGGCGGAATATCGTGCAAGGAGTTCTCTCGAGTTGGTACATACCGATATATGTGGCCCGATCACACCTAAGTCATTCAGTGAGAAGAGGTACTTTATTACCTTTATTGACGACTACACAAGGAAGACTTGGGTTTACTTCATGAAAGAAAAGTCCGAGGCACTCGAGGTGTTCAAGAAATTCAAGATGCAAGTAGAGAAGACAACTGGTCTTTATATCAAGGCCTTACGATCGGACAGAGGCGGAGAGTACATGTCAACTGCTTTCAAAAGCTACTGCGAGGAACAAGGAATCAGAAGATTCTTGACTGCACCATACTCACCTCAGCAAAATGGTGTGGCCAAGAGGAAAAACCGGACTATTCTTCATATGGTTCGGTCGATGTTGAAGAGCAAAAACATGCCAAAAGAATTTTGGGAAGAAGCGGTGCAATGTGCTGTGTATGTGCAAAATCGGTGCCCACATGCGAAGATGGGAGATCAAACACCCCAGGAAGCTTGGAGCGGACGAAAACCAACCGTATCACATTTGAGAGTATTCGGTAGTGTGGCCAATGCGCACGTACCGGATCAAAGAAGAACCAAGCTAGATGACAAGAGTAAGAAGTACGTGTTCATCGGGTATGACGAGAAGACAAAAGCTTTCAAGTTATTCGACCCGATCGAAGAAAAGGTGGTTGTAAGCCGAGATGTGCAAGTGAATGAAGAAAGCGCATGGGATTGGAACAACAAAAAAGAGGTGACGCAGGAGGAAGAAATAGAAGAATCAACCTCTGCACCGATAATCAAACAGACAAGCCCTCCGACATCTGATGATGAAGAAGAACCAAGACAACCGAAGATGCGAAGCTTGCAAGATCTATACGAGACAACAAGCGAAGTACACTTGGTATGTCTTCTAGCGGATGCTGAGAATATCACTTTTGAAGAAGCAGTGAGAGATAGGAAATGGCAAGCCGCGATGGATGAAGAAATAAGTGCTATTGAAAGAAATGAAACTTGGGAGTTGGTGGAGCTGTCGAAAGGGCATCAACTCATAGGAGTAAAATGGGTGTATAAGAAAAAGATGAATGCCCAAGTCGCGAGGATGGAGACAATTCGGCTTCTTATATCCCAAGCAGCACAATTCAAGTGGCCAATCTATTAGATGGACGTGAAGTCAGCATTTTTAAATGGTGTGCTTGAAGAAGAAGTATATGTGGAGCAACCTCCTGGGTACATGAAAGCTGGGAAGGAGAAAAAAGTGTTGAAGTTAAAGAAGGCGCTATATGGGCTGAAGCAAGCGCCGCGAGCATGGAATACCCGAATCGACACCTACCTCAAAGGGAACAGGTTCATGCAATGTCCTCATGAGCATGCATTATACGTGAAGAAGAAAAAAGGTAACTTGCTGTTTGTTGCTCTTTATGTTGATGATCTCATATTCATGGGGAATAATGAGGAGATGATAAAAGACTTCAAAGAAGCGATGACTCGGGAGTTCGAGATGACAGATTTGGGGCTGATGAAGTATTTCTTGGTCTTGAGGTTAAGCAAGGAAAATCGGGAATATTTGTGTCCCAAGAGGCGTATGCAAAAGACATTTTGAAGAAAAACAAGATGGAAGATTGCAACCCGGTAGCAACACCGATGGAACTTGG
Organism: Agave tequilana; assembly: GCA_038442645.1. Taxonomy (NCBI): domain Eukaryota; kingdom Viridiplantae; phylum Streptophyta; class Magnoliopsida; order Asparagales; family Asparagaceae; genus Agave; species Agave tequilana. The sequence goes on along the minus strand of JAVJIF010019999.1, from coordinate 52,427 downwards.
TGCGAAACTCTCAAAATTTGATGAAGGAGATCGAGTGGATGCAAACAAATACCGTAGCTTAGTTGGGAGCCTACGGTATCTCACATGCACAAGGCCTGACATTGCATATAGTGTCGGGATAGTGAGTTGGTTCATGGAGGAACCGAAATACTCACATTTGAAGGCTATCAAGAGGATTCTTCGATACATTCGAGGAACTGTATCACTCGGGTTATTCTACTCAGAGATACATGAATACAAACTGGTGGGTTACTCCGACAGTGATTGGTGCGGAGATATAGATGATCGGAAAAGCACATCGGGATATGTGTTTTATATGGGAGACACAGCTTTCACATAGGTCTCAAAGAAGCAGCCAATAGTAACCTTATCAACATGCGAAGCAGAATATGTGGCAGCATCATGGTGCGTGTGTCACGCAATCTGGCTGAGAAATTTGCTATGTGAGCTAAAACTCCAGCAAAACGAAGCGACCGAAATACGAGTTGACAACAAATCAGCAATTGAGTTGGCAAAGAATCCGGTGCACCATGAAAGGAGTAAACATATAAATGTTCGTTTCCATTTCATACGGGAACATGTGAAGAAAGGTAAAGTGCGACTGAGTCACGTTGCGAGTCGTGATCAAGTGGCAGATATCTTTACAAAGCCGCTACCAACAGCGCTATTCGAAAATTGCAAGAAGATGATTGGAATGAAGGATGAAAAATGTTTGAGTTTAAGGGAGGAATTTGTTGAAAGATAAACTCAAACAAAGTCCCTTAGAGTTCCCAATACAATATTAATTAAGGAGATGAGAGGACAAATGCATTATGTAGTTTGTAATTACCAAAAGTCATTGTGAGGAAGTCTAAGAGTCATTGTGTGTGGAATTCCAATGTGTATGGAATCCTAAGAGTCATTGTGAGGAAGTCTAAGAGTCTTTGTGTGTGGAATTCCAATGTGTGTGGAATCTCAAGAGTCATTAGGAGTCTATAAATAGTGTTGTCATCCTTGAATGAAAAGAGTGAGCAAGAGTTTGATAGAAAAGAAATTTTGTGTTCTTGCTCCTTGCTCCTCCTCATATTTCTAGTTCTTCTTGTGCTAACAATCTGCACTGAGCTGATAAGCTCTGCAATAGTTGGTAAAGAACTTCTACCAGCAGCTACAAGATGCAAGTATTCAGAGATAAAAAGAGACAGAAAAGTGAATAAAAGGAAAAAGTAAGGACAAAAGAAGTGTAGGTCACTTATAGCAAGAATTTTGCAATATAATTATGCAATAATTATGTGTCTTGTGTGAGTGCCGTGACTCGGCAGCAGAACAAAATGAGGACGCCGACCGCCAAGCATGAAAATGACTTGATAACGGGCCTGTTTGGTTAAGGGTGGAAGTGAGGAAGTGAAGAAGTGAGGAAGTGGTAATAGTTTCCTTTGGAACTTGGGAATTGGTTAGTAAGTTTTCTGGTGTTTGGATATTGTTGGGAAGTGTGGTTTGAAAAATGTTATGTCTTTTCCGGTGTTTGGATGGTAATGTGGAAGTGAAAGTGGAAAAGTTGACTACAAAGTTGACCGCAAAATAATATTAAATTAAAAATTAATTAAGAAAAATAAAAATTAGACTGTAATTAGAATGCAAGTGAGATTACATGAGTAAAAAATTAACTATTTTGTGCTATAATTTATTACAAATGAGATTTACATGACCACAAAATTAACTGTAGCACTCTGGAAGTGAGGAAAACGTTGTGTAAAGGAGAAAAGAGAGAAGGAAAAGAACTTTTTCCATTTTTTTTTCTGGTATTTGGATGAACAGCGGAAATGAGAAAAGACACTTCCCACTTCCTCACTTCCGCCCAATTCCTTGAATCCAAACAGCCCCGAAGCGAAAGTGAGTTTTCAATGACGGAAAATGCCGGGCCATACAATTCAAATAATTCTAGAAACATTACCTTGTTCACTATTTTGGATGCATTTGTTCAGACTTGACAATCTTCTCAATTTGTAGTGCTTACATCACCCATGATCTCATATTATTTGGCAATACTCTTCGCAGTGAAGCAACTTATTCTACAAATACTGCGCTTCATTCACGCTGAACGATAGATCCAAATATCTGCTTGCAGGAGGTGGGGAAAAAAACATGGGTTACCTTGGTTTGATTTTGGGTGCTCTGGCTGTGATTGTGGTCTCAGCTCTATGGAGGGAATTGGTGATTCTAATATGGAGACCTTACGCAGTTACAAAGAAGTTGAGGAAGCAAGGGGTGACAGGGCCTGAGCGCAAGTTCTGGTCAGGGTGTCTCGATGAGATCAAGAGCCTGAAGAAAGAAGCAAGGGGGATAGAAATGGACATCCACTCACACGAAATCGTTCCCAGAGTTCTTCCTCACTACTTCAAGTGGATGCATCAGTATGGTATATATTTCTCTCATCGTTGTCTTCCTTGAGATTTGAAAACACACATCATATCTATGAGCATGACAAAATATATGCTTTGTGCACCATAGGGCAAACATTTTTATATTGGGCTGGAACAAATCCGAGGATCTGTGTCACTGATGCAGAGCACGCAAAACAAATTCTATCGAACAAATTTGGTTTCTACACCAAGGCCAAACCAAACGGACCGATCATGGCTCTCTTGGGCAAGGGGGGATTGGTTCTGACAGAGGGGTCCGAGTGGGCCAGACACAGGAGGGTTGTCAGCCCTGCTTTCACCATGGACAAGCTCAAGGTCAGCTCTCCCCTCTCTCTCTCTATAATATCGCTTATTTGACAGACTCAGGGTACCTTGTTCTAAATACTAATACTGTATCATAGCTCATGAGCCCCATCTAATTCTAATGAGCTAGCATATAACACAAACAAAACCTTCAGTACTGTAACATGGAACTAACCAAATAACTACAAAAATGATTAGCCAGACTCTAACTGAAAAATCATAGAGATAAGAGAATACTAGAAAGTTACAGATTCTGTGGGTTCCTTGCCACTTATATGAGTTCTCTCACATGAAAATTTCACTTCTTCGTGTCACATACATCACACGTCTAAGCAAAAGCAAATAGTTCCATATGGAACGCGCACTAGAAATGTCTCTAGTATATAATCTCGTAAATTTATGAATTGATCATAACAGGCACTTCCTAAGCAAAATTACTTCTATTTTATGTTCAATCTTTGTTGCCAACTCTCCTTGTGATAACCATGCATAACTACATCAGATTTGATCTGCAGGTGATGACAAAGCAAATGGCAGAATGCACTTTATCCATGCTAGCTAATTGGGAGAACAAGATGGTTCGAACTGATGGACAGAGCAACGCAATAGAGGTGAACAGTCAATTTCAGGAGCTAACAGCAGATGTAATCTCCCATGCTGCTTTCGGGAGCAGTTTCATTGAAGGAAAGGAAGTGTTTTTGGCGCAGAAAGAGCTCCAGAAACTTGTCTTAGCTACTATCCTCAACAGACCCGTTCCCGGATACAAGTAATCTTCATTTTGATAAGATTTCATGGTGAATGATATACCAAAGCTTTGTATACTATTTCTAACTAATTCAAACATATTTGTAGTTATCTTCCCACTAAGACGAACCTACAGAAATGGAAACTCGAAAGCAAAATGAAGAACACACTAGTGAGCATCATAGAGAGTCGTTTAAATTCCAAGGATTCAGGCTATGGTAATGACCTACTTGGCCTAATGATGGAATCCACTCAGAAGCAAGAGGGATTGCGGATGAACATAGATGAGATCATAGACGAGTGCAAGACGTTTTTCTTTGCAGGGCATGAGACAACCTCCCACCTGTTAACATGGACTATGTTCTTGTTGAGCACAAACCCAGAATGGCAGGAGAAGCTAAGAGATGAGGTTGTGAGAGAATGTGGTATAGAAATTCCTAACGCTGACAACCTAAGCAAGTTCAAATTGGTAACACTCATCAACACCATCAGTCTCTTCTAGGTTTTGAATCTTCTAGGTTTTCTGACAGTAGTTATCTAACATTCTAACCATGTCTTTTTTGCAGGTCACTATGGTTCTCTTTGAAGCCTTGAGGCTCTACTGTCCTGTGGTCATGATCCTAAGGGAGGCTGCCAAGGATATGAATTTGGGAGGCCTTATGATACCTAAGGGCACTGCGGTGACTATTCCTTTTGCCATCATTCACCGGAAAAAAGAGCTTTGGGGCGATGATGCAAATGAGTTCAATCCACTAAGGTTTCAGAACGGGATCACCAAAGCTGCCAAGCATCCAAACGCACTACTTGCATTTTCAATGGGGCCAAGAGCATGTGTCGGTCAGAATTTTGCGATGTTGGAAGCCAAGATGGTCATTGCCATGATTCTTCAAAGGTTTAGATTCTCTCTCTCCAAAGACTACAAGCATAAGCCAGCAGACTTGCTTACCCTACAGCCTCAGGATGGGCTTCCTGTAGTTCTCAAACCTTTGATTATTTGAGCAGGTCTATGTCATTTATAGTTTTTTTTTTTTTTTCCTTTGTATTGTCATGTACCTTTTGTTAAAAACTTGTCAAGAGGAGATGTATCCTCAAAGATTGTTGGTTAATCTTTGGCATGTTGAAAATCTTCAAAATACAATGAAGTGGTCTTGATGAGTAACATTTTAAAAGACATCGATTTGCATTTGAGAAAAGAAGTCATGCATTTACAAAAACAAAGTCTTTCTCTAGGGTGTACAAGGAAATGGCTCGATATTAAGTCCAACTCAGAAATTTTCTGTTCAAAGTTTCCTATCAATGCCATATAAATGAGTTTTCCTTTAGTTCTTTTTTTTCCTTCATTGGTTAGAAAACCTAATTGGTTTCGTAACTTTGTTGTTAAGTATCACCGATCATTTTTAAACGCTCACACGCTATCTATTCTCTTTACCTGAAATAATAAAATCGAAGTCTAAATAAATTATAATCATAAAGAATGGTCATGACTCATTATATTATCATCACAAATAGAAATAAACAAGGAATGGTATTGTACACATCCATTCCTCTGGGGTTGGGATCTAAAACGAGAAAAGGTTCGATGATCCTTTGACTCATCAAACAAGATGAGTTAGTAATTTCTGTCAGTGGTTACTTAATTATGTGTTCTCAAAAAGGGAACATTCTTCTTTGTTTAAATGGTTTCCTTTATGGACATGCCATATAAATTTTGTCAATTTCTTATAATGACACCTTGATTTTCCCATTTAAATGTTTGTACACTGCCATCTGTTTTAGATTCTGACCAATAGTTGCTACCAGTATAGTTTAAAATGCATCGGTTCTTTCTACCGAGCATGAATTATCTTCAGAAACTTCCACACATGATGTAGATCAAAGATAAATATTGTCCACATTACAATAGATGCAAACCAAGCCAGCTACCCTTTTTCTCCTCTTGGCCATGGCAATGATCAGGTCCCAGTGGCTCAAATTCAGCTCCGTGTTGCTATCAAAGGATTCAAAGCGATGAGAGTGAGCACAATTATCATGCCTTACTCTTATTTCTTTGGGGCACAAAGCTGTCACCATATCATACATGATGCATTCCATAAAGAGACGAGTCATTCGTTTTCCAACTAGTACCCATAGCTGACTTATGGTCATTAATATGTAACGGGCCATCTCCTTCTCTATGACCAAAGATGAAACAACCGCCACGTCTCTTAAGAACCATTAACCCTGTTGTATTTATCAACACACTTTCTTATCCATTGGCATCACTTGCTATTCTCACTTCACGAACTAACAGTCAATACTACCAGTAATCAAATACTAACTAATGTACTACTCTCATTCTAAACAAAGATTCTGCTTATGTCATAAGAACTCGATCAATAATGAAGCCCGCCCACCGACATTTTACTTTACAGATTCAACACCATGACGGCATCATCTTCAAGTTTTCCTACTAGAACTTTCGGTGACAATGACCCATAAACACGAGGAAGATCGGACAATACTTTTTAATTTTTGTGTATCGTGGAAGTTGTTAAGTTGTGAAGCCAGATTACTGCATTGACGGAGTGTCGCCGTGATGATCCCAGAGTGACGACAGAGCTTTCCGAGTCATGGCGTTGAGTGAGTTCGGAGTTTCAGGTTGATGGTAAGGACAGAGTAATAGAGCCTTACTGAGTGATGGAGTCTCCGGAGCGGTAGAGCCTTCCGGAGTGTTAGAATCTCCGGAGCAGAAGAACAATCCGAAGCACCTAATTGGAGGAACACTCCATAGCGAACCCAAGGTGCTTAGCAGAAGCGGCCCACTCCAGTCTGGAAGCGGTCCAGTTCAGAAACTTCTTTGCCGGCGAAACTTAGAGAACACGTCAAGGGTGGTTTAAGGATCTCACAACTTTTCACCCTAGTTTTTCCTATAAAAAGGGATGTGTCGTCATTAGGGTTAATAGAGATGAAGGATTAATATATTATGCTATTGTGAGTGACATTGTAAAGAGCGGCTGTAAAAATTCTCTTCTTCTTTCCTATAATCTCTCTGACAAATAGTGAATTTGTGCGACTCCGTGATTTTTCCCGATTTGAGTTTTTCGCGTAATTCTAATGTTTTTGATTGGTCTGTGATTCCTTCTCTTTTCTTCTTCCGCGTTGTTGTCATACCCAACAACTGGTATCAGAGAGAGGTTCATAATGGTGAATGAAGGAAAAATCAGAGTTGAAAGATTCAACGGCGCGAACTTCGGGTTCTGAAAGATGCAAATCGAAGACTACATGTACCAAAAAGATCTTTATCTTCCTCTCGGTGAAAAGGCCCAATAGCTGAAGGAGATGTCCAACGGCGAGTAAGATATTCTAGATCGAAAAGCCCTAGGGATGATCGATTATCTCTGACATCGACGGTTACTTTCAATATTTCCAAAGAGAAGACGATCAAAGACTTGATGGCGGCCCTCTCAACGATGTATGAGAAACCTTCAGCTTCAAACAAGATTTTCTTGATGAAAAAGTTGATCAACCTGAAGATGACGGACAACGGAAGCGTCGCTGAGTATCTCAATGAATTCAACACGCTAGCAAGCTAGTTGAAATGTGTTGAGATCAATTTCAATGACGAAATCAGGTGTTGATTTTATTGTCCAGTCTACCAGAGGTCTGAGATAGTCTCGTGATGACGATGAGCAATTCTTGTGGGACAGGAATCTTGAAGTTTGATGATGCAGTAGGGGTGTTTGACTCGGCGAAAAGGCGTGCGGTAAGTCATCGGGTCGACAGAAATATCAGGGAGTGCCCTGAATGTTGAGAGGAGAGGAAGACCAATGAATATTTAAAAGAAAAAGAATGGTAAATCGAAGTCTAAATCAGAGAGAGGTAATTCCAAGTTCAGGGGTACCGGATATTGGTAGTGTGGTGAAAAGGGACATATTCAGAGAGACTGCAAGTAGAAGAAGGATGGAGAAGGCAAAAGTAAAGAGAAAGATTTCATGTATGTCACGGAGAGTGATGGATCCGATACTTCGATTCTCTTTTTGGCTGATTCCAGTGAATCGTGGGTGATTAATTCAGGCGTCTCCTTTCACGCCACTCCTGGCATGACATCTTTCAAAGTTATTTGAAAGGTGAACTTGAAAAGGTGTATCTGGGAGATGATGAACCCTGTGACATTGTCGAGAAAAGCGATGTAATGATTAGCCTTTAAAATGGCTCAAAACTGAAATTGAGGAACGGCAGATATGTACAGAAGCTGAAAAGAAATCTAATCTTTGTTGATCAACCTGCGAATGGAGAGATGTAAACCACCTTCGACGATGATGTATGCAAGATCATGACACGAAGGTACCCTCTACATGACGTCGGATTCCGAATCATCAATTTCAGTTGCTTCATCGGAGTTGGATGCCAGAGTTTGGCATCAGAGACCTGGGCATATGAGCGCGAAGGGAATGAAGGTTATGCTCTCCAAGAATAAGTTGTTGGCATTTGCAATTTATCGACTTAGATTTCTGTGAAGAATGACTCTACATGAAGTAAAGGAGAGTCAGTTTCTCAAAGGCGAGAAATACTCTGAAGGCAGAAAGGTTGGAGTTAGTTCATACCAACATATGGGGTAAGACTTCAGTTCCCTTTCTCGAAGGCTCATTGTATCTGTGACCTTTATTGATAATTTAAGTAGAAAGGTTTGGATTTATTTCTTGAAGCACGAATCAGATGTGCTCGATGAGTTTAAGAAGTGGTTAGCCCAAGTTGAAAATGAATCAGATAGGAAGTTTGAGTGCTTGAAGTACGACAATAGGGTCGAATACTGCGATGGCAGATTGGAAGAGTTCTGCGTGAGTCGGGGAATCCGTAGAATGAAGACGTTTTTGGAAAACCCTCATCAGAATGGGGTGGTAGAGCGCATGAATAGGACAATACTAGAGCGTCCAGGAGCATATAGATACACGCTGTATTGCCCAAGTAATTTTGAACAGATGTAGTCAACATAATGGTGTATCTGATCAACAGAGGGATATCGATGCCCCTAAACTATGGGATTCCAGATAAAACATGGACCGGCAAAGAGGTAAACCTGAACCACCTATTTTTAGTTGTATCTCATATGTCCATGTGAAGTTAGATCGCAAGAGCAAGTTGAATCCGAAGTTCAAAAGATGCATCTTCATTAGGTACGGAACAAGCGAGTACGCTATCGATTTTGGGTCCAGAAAACTGAAAGATCTTTAGGCATAAGAATGTGGTATTCAATGAAAAGGTGTACAATGACTTGCTGAATGAAAAGAGCACTTTGGAGAAGGATCCCTGAATGACATCTCGGAGCACTCCGGAACAGCAGGATGCTCAGACTCGAAGTTCATCGAACTTGATGATGTTCTTGTGAAAAAAGTTCGGAGCATTCCGGAATGGAATGAGGAACTCCGAGTAGAGCCTCCGACCCTCCAAAGTGAATTAAGGGGATCAATCATGACGATTAGAGCTCCAGAGAGATATTCTCCTTTCTTACACTATATGTTGTTGACTAACAGTGGTGAGCTCGAGTGTTATGAGGAGGCTTTACAGGTGGAAGCCAAGGACAAGTGGGAGCTTACAATGAATGATGAGATAGTCTCTCATGAAGAACCAAACATGAGATTTGGTTGAACTGTTAGAGCGAGCCCTGCATAACAAGTGGGCATGCCAGTTGAAGGAAGAGCATGACAGCACCAAGAGGTACAAGATAAGAATGATTGTGAAAGAATTTCAACAACGAGAAGGTATTGATTTCACCAAAATTTTCTCTCCTATTGTAAAGTTAACTACTATTAGATCGGTTTTGAGCATTGTGGCAGCAGAGGACTTGCATCTAAAATAGCTGGATGTTAAAACTAGAGGAGGACATCTATATGATGCAACCACATGTTATATCATGCCAAGAAAAAAGTAGTTAGTTCACAAGATCAAGAAGAGTCTTTATGGCTTGAAACAGGCTCCAAGACAGTGGTCTGAAATTTGACAGATTCATGATTAGTAATGGATTCACAAGGTTGTAAGCTGATCACTGTTGCTATTCCAAATAGTTTGAGAATTCTTACATCATACTACTACTGTATGTAGATGGCATGCTCGTTGTTGGATCAAGCATGAAGGAGATTGTGAATCTCAAGGCCAAGTTGGCGAAAGAATTCTCAATGGAGGACTTGGGTCCAACAAAAAAAATTCTTGGAATGATGATCAGCAAAGAGAGAAAGGAGGTTGTTGAAGATATCACAAGTCGAGTACGTGAAGAAAGTGTTGAAAAGGTTTAACATGTCGGATGATAAACTTGTGAACGTTCCGCTAGGAGGTCACTTCAAGCTTCCAAAGGCACAGATTCTGACAATGGAAGATGAGAAGGCTCTCATGTTGGAGGTATCATATGCATCAGCTGTGGGTAGCTTGATGTATGTTATGGTCTGCATGAAGCCAGAAATTACTCAAGCAATGAGAGTTGTCAGCATGTATATGAGCAATCCTAGGAAGGAGCATTGGAGAGCTATAAAGTGGATCTTAAGATATTTGAAAAGGAGTTCAAATATGACATTATGCTATGATGGCACAGACGTTCATCTGCACGAATATATAGACGCTGACTTTGCGGGTGATGTAGATAGTCAGAAGAGTACCACTAGTTATATTTTTACTTTGGAAAGTGGAGCAGTGAGCTGGGTGTCAAGGCTGCAAAAGGTAGTCTTCTTGTCTACGATGGAGGTTGACTATGTTGCAGCGACAGAAGCTAGTATGGAGTTGATATGGCTAAAGAATTTTATGAAAGAGCATGACAAGGAGTAGGTGACTCTGTCATGATAGCCATAATGCATAGATCTTGCCAACAATCTAATTTATCATGATAGAACCAAGCATATTGATATATGACACCACTTCATCCGCATTCTTTTTAAGGACGATGTGTTGTCACTGTTAAAAATACACATGAATCAAAATCCCGCAGATATGCTGACGAAGGTGGTCACGATGGAAGACCTGCTAAGCCTCCATGGGTCTTCTAAGGTGAAGATCCGGAGTTGAGTCGCAACAAATGCCACTGTGAGTTAAAAGTCAGCGTACAAGAGAGAGAGAGAGAGAGAGAGAGAGAGAGAGAGAGAGAGAGAGAGAGAGAGAGAGACAGAGTGCTACTCTATGACAATAATCAGTCTCCAAGTGGGAGATTATTAAATTGTGTAGTCAGATTATTGCCTTGACGGAGTGTTGCCGCGATGATCCCGAAGCAACGACGGAGCTTCTGGGCCATTGCGTTGGGCGAGTTCAGAGTTTCAGGTTGATGGTAAGGACAGAGCGATAGAGCCATATGGAAAGGTGGAGTCTCCGAAGCGGTAGAGCCTTCCAGAGTGTTAGAGTCTCCGGAGTGAAAGATCACTCCGAAGCACCTAGTCAGAGGAGCACCCTATAGCTAACCCGAGGTGCTTAGCAGAAGCGACCCAATCCAGCCTGAAAGCGGCCCAGTCTGGAAGGGACGAGTTCCAACCTGAAAGCGGTCCGGTCCAGAAGTTTCTTTACCAGCGAAAATTGGAGAACATGTTGATTGGGAAAAAACAGAGATATAGTTTAAGGGTTAGAAGGATGTTATCTAGATGGATGCGTGTCTCTGTCTTCCATAATATATCCGCGATAGCAAGGGCTATGAGGGTTGAATCCACAGGGAGGAATGCGATAGAAGCTTTTCGGAATGATTTTATCTAACAGTTAGCTTGGAAAAAAAAAGAGAGATTGATTGTAAGAAATAGATAGAAAGAATAAGCATAGCCAACTAATCATCTACCACAACCAAACACTAGTCTATCAAGAATAAATATCATGGTGAACCTATAAAGATTAACCCTAGATTATTACTTTAAATCCAAGAAAGAAAAGTAAGAAGGAGATTAAATCATGTTGGCAGTACACTAGATAAAACTAAGCATTGGTTTATCAAAGTCCCAAAGTATAGTTTAAGAAAAGTAGTCTTAACATTAAACTATCAAAGCATCCAAGTATAAACCAAGAATAATTATTAAAAAGTATACCCTAAACCTAGTTTAACTCAATTCATGACTAGTCTTCAAGAATTATTTACTTACCCTAGGATTTTTAACATGCATAGAGTTCAATCAACTTATCTTCATAGATCTAGGTTTTAGTTAATGGAGAGATTAACAAGCTACTAAGGAATTAGTTACATATAATTATAGTTGAATTAAACATGGTAAAAGATTGCATAAAAGAGATGAAACTAAAATAAAAGAAACACAAATTAAAAAAAGTAAAGAGATTGAAACAAAAATGACCTTCTATTAAGTCTATCACCAACTCAGTACAAAGCCTTCTCCTTTCTTCAACTCTTCTTCAAAGTAAAAATAAAAACTAGAAAAAATACAAGAAAATTTGGAAAGAAAGAGGATCTAAAAGAAACCCTAGACTTGAGCTTCTGAGCTTCTGAGATCTGCCCTTCCTCTGTTGCTATGCAGGGGTATTTATAGGAGAAAACCAGAGGATAAGAAGCGTATGAAGATAGGAGGAGCAAAATATTTCTGAATTTGAATTCTCCTTTTATCTCCAAACTTGTTTTGACTTACCCGTAGAAGTTCAATTCTGTCCTGCAACTTGTTATCATGTTGATCGCTGAATATGACTTAACAGTCGACTGAATTGGAAAGTTTGATCAACATAAAAGTTGTAGTCCTCTTCTTTCTGGAGCAACTTGAATCATCAAATTTAAGTTTCGATAGAGAAAGTTATGATTGAAATACTAAAGGGTGTCCAGTCTGAATCTGAATTAAATTTAGATTTTCTCTCCTTTATCTTTATCTTGTGGTGCAAGCAATTTGGTTCAAATAGAAGTCCATCTCTATCTTTAATTAGAATGATGATTCATCTTGTTCTATCTTTCTCCTCCTCTAGACTTGAATAGCAATTAGGAGTCCCACTTTATCCTTCTCTTTAGCAATTAGGAGTTCTATTTTATCCTTCCTCTTCCTCCCTTAGATTTTAAAATCCAAGTTTAGATTAGGTTAGATAAGATAGAATCTTCTAAATTACTGCAATTAATTATGCATGTGGGCTTATGGACTTTTTTGGGCTTTAATTGGGCTTCATTTATTTATTTTTTTATTAACTCAAGGCCTGCACACATTAAACAATAAAACATTAGTAGTAGTGCTTAATAAAAGAATAAATAGGAAAATATGATGGTAAATGTGATGATAAATATGCAATTTTTACTACCTATCACACCCCCACACTTATCTTTTTGCTCGTCCTCGAGTAAAAATAAAGAAAAAGAAAAAGAAAATAAAAACTAACCTATCCTAACTCACTTTCGTAGGAATCACGATTGCAGTTAGCACGTGCAACAAACTGTTAAACCCCTAGGTTGCCCGTAGAGGACGAGTGTTGTCTCGTGAGAGTTTTCAGCGGATTACACCCACAAAATCCATAAAAAGAAAATGTTAGAGATTTAATTAATTAATTCATTTTTTATTGATTTATTTTATTTTATAAAAGGAATATTTGAAATATATTTGAAGAAACTAAGTAATCTATAAGTTTTTAGAATTATCATTTTTATTCATTCTTAAACTTAGTCTTCATACAATAATTTGTTATCAATTTTTAGGTAAGGATTAAAATTGAATTTTTATATAGTCTTTTTCGTTACCCTAAGTCATATGCATCTTTGTGACTTTTTACTAGGGATTCTTTAACTTGGACTCCCATGCCTCTTTATTATAATTTTATATATTATATATGTATATATATCTTTTTTTTAATATGTATAACTCATCTAATTTTCTTTTGTATAAGTATCAAGGCTTCTTGAGGACCTCATACCTAACTAATTGACTATTAGATGTGTTAGTACGATAATATTTCTTAGTTTTCTTAGGCTTTCTAATCCACCCATATAGCAAGCCTAAGGTCAGTGGCTCCCAAACCGATTGGTTTTAGGGCACTGGGTGAGAATACACCCTACGGACTTAAGGATTTGAGTGAATTAGGCCAAAAAACTAAGGACTTTATTTAAAAAATCACCTTTAAGCGTGAATATTTATGCTTCTTGAGGCATATGTATCCAGCTTAATTAGTGAACTTTTTATTTATATTATTATTTTTTTTTATAAGGCACAAGAGTCTTTGTCTTAGAATCCTAGATGTGGAAATGCATTAGGAATGCACATTTCATTAAGGTAAAAATCAAGACTAATTAATTATTCAATTTTTCCTCTTATACCAAAAAATCCAACAATTTATTTTATTTTGACCAAGTGTTTAGAAATCCTAATCATGGTTTTCTTAATTTTTAAGATTAACTTAGATTTCTTTCAAAAGATAAGTCAAAATATTGTTCTCTTTTTCAAAAAGTTTTTTTAAAAAAAAAAATTTTAGTTAGTATCTACCTATGTTAGTATGTCAGTAAATCCTCCCCTACACCTATCTCATGCATTGTCTCAATGTATGAATGAATGCATAGATGCATGAAAAAGAAGAAAGGGAAGGAAAATATTACCTTAAGGTGGTGGTTCCGGTGGTAGTCTAATTGGTCCACGAAATATGGCCCAATCGAATTTTTATAGAATTCGGAGGAATCCACCAGAAATTTCTCTTATATAACCCACTAAAAAGATGTATGTATGAACATTTTTATTAAAAATTTAACCCCATCTAATTTTCAAATTCCATACTTAATTTCGGAGTCATTTTGTCAACCGCCTTGTCCCAAAATGGAGTGTGAAAAGATAAAATGATTGACTTGGACTTAGGAAGTACGGGAACTAATACCGACTCAGGAAAGCAACTTAAGTCAAGTAAAGGTTCAGGAGTCGAGCTTGATTCAGGAAGTGGGTCCAAATCAAGAAGTTGAAACTCAAGTCCACATTCATTTTCCCACAATGGAATATGACTTAATATTGGTGATTCAAGTTCAAGAATGACAGGTGTAGGAATCAAAACTGACTCTAAAATATTACTCAAATCGGGTAACAAAACAGGAGTCAATATTGATTCGGGAATTTGAACTGGATCACAAATTTGAGAATCTAGGTCACATTTCTCATTAAGTTCAATTTCATAAAAATGAGAACTGGCCAATTTGTCAATGGGACTTTCAAAAGTATGAAATTGGTCAAGTTCAATATGATGATCATCAAAGATGTGTGATTCAATTTCATTATGAATTGACACAGGATCCAATGTGACTCGAGAAAAAGATTGAAATCAGATGAAGACACCGGAGTCATTATTGAAGCAGGAAGTAGAATTGAATCATTAAGTTGAGGTTCAGGATCATATTCATTCTCAAGTTCTATTTCAGGAAATGAATAACTTGCCAAACTGTCAATGTCATTTTCAAAATTTGGATTTTGGGCAAGTTAAATGATTGTACTGAAATGGAATCTTGTTTTCCAAAAACAAAATGACTCTTCGGCTCTAACAGAATGGTTAGAGACATCAGAAATGGTCAAACGGTGAGAATGGAGAGTTTGGACCATTAGATCTATGTCATGATTACGGGCAATTTTAGCCTGATTCATGACTCAAGCATCTTTTCATAGTCGATTGGTTCATCGTTTTGTTGTGATTGGACTTGAAAAGATGAAGTGTTGTGAAATTCGTGGTGAAATTGTGAGTCCGTTAGATTCTGTGATTGTTGCTTGGACTCACGCATAATCATTTCCAAGATTGAAGGTTTTCTATTTTGTGATTGTTGCTTGGACTCACGCATACTCATTTCCATCATTTCCAAGATTGATGGTTTTCTATTTTGAACTGGTGGTTGTGAGTATGAATCTTGAAAATATTGTGGACAAGGTGGATAAGGAGGACAAGTTGGTTAAAAATTAGACTTGGGGGAGGTGAATCCCCATTGACTCTGTGAAGAGTTGAAATTGTTTTGAAAATTATGATCATAAGATTGGGGGCATGGGTTATATTCATTCGAATAAGACCACTCCGGCACACTAGGTTGGTTAAAGTTATGATATGCTGGGTTGGTAATATTAGGAGTGTAATATGGATTATCATTAAAATTGAAAGAATTATTGTTATAAGCCATATCACACAAATAAAGAAAAACAAATAAGCAAACAAATAAAAAGAAAAAAAATCTAACATAAGTTAGGGTAAACCTGGACCTAGACGACTCCTAACTTTAGGCTGTCTTTAGGAGGTATATTGCCGACCTTAACCACAAGTTAATCGGCCAGGTAGGTGGTAAGGTTGGTGGGAGGTTATCCGTCAAAGACGTTACTTAATTAAGTAACCACCAACCTTCGGGCTTTTGGCCCTTAATCCCCCTCCTAGACACCGATTTGGCAAGAGTTAATTTCGAACAACTTCCTCCTTCATCCAATCTCCTAATGAGTCCGAGTTAACCTAAGGCCAACGTCTAGGCAATTTTTATTTTAGGGTTAGGGTTATGAGTGTGACGGAGATGATTTGTGGGGCCAAGGAAGGGTGATGAAATCCCCACCTTATCTTGTTTATGGGTTTTGCCCTTAAATTGATTTAGTGCACGTGTAAAGAAATAGACAAGTAGTCACTCAAAAGCAGTAAATCAGCTAAGGGTGCTTCCTAGTCTATATGTAATGCGAACGTACCTTGTCTCCAGCACTCTTCAACAGAAATTAAAAAAATTAAATAAACACGTGCCTATGATGCAAGAGTCTATTTTTTTTTATTTATCAACTAATAGGTTACTGTTAATTAGTTAGCAATATCCAGGGTGATCACAGAGAAAACTTATCAGAGCAGTAAACAGAACTTGCAATTTGCAGAAACCTGCAAAAAAAAAAATTAAGTCAGTAATTCACTACTATAATCGCGAATCCGCGGCTATTGCCGCGTTTGCGCGGCTATATAATAGGCTCTGCTGCTTTGCCTTCTAGGGTAGAGGCACAGAGTTGCTATATGTCTTTAGCTGCAATTATAGTTCCTGTTCTCAGATCCTACAAACAGAAAAATTAAATAAATAATTAGTTTTTTTTAGAGAATATCGTAGTGTTCCCTCCGGCAACGGCGCCAAAATTTTGATTGGGAAAAAACAGAGATATAATTTAAGAGTTAGAAAGATGTTATCTAGATGGATGCGTGTCTGTCTTCCACAATATATCCGCGATAGTAAGGGCTATGCGGGTCGAATCCACAGGGAGGAATGTGATGAAGCTTTTCGGAACGATTTTCTCTAACAGTTAACTTGGAAAAAAAAAGAGAGATTGATTGTAAGAAATAGATAGAAAGAATAAGCATAGCCAACTAATCATCTACCACAACCAAACACTAGTCTATCAAGAATAAATATCATGGTGAACCTATAAAGATTAACCCTAGATTATTGCTTTAAATCCAAGAAAGAAAAGTAAAAAGGAGATTAAATCCTGTTGGCAGTACACTAGATAAAACTAAGCATTGGTTTATCAAAGTCCCAAAATATAGTTTAAGAAAAATAGTCTTAACATTAAACTATCAAAGCATCCAAGTATAAACTAAGAATAATTATTAAATAGTATACCCTAAACCTAGTTTAACTCAATTCATGACTAGTCTTCAAGAATTATTTACTTACCCTAGGATTTTTAACATGCATAGAGTTCAATCAACTTATCTTCATAGATCTAGGTTTTAGTTAATGGAGAGATTAGCAAGCTACTAAGGAATTAGTTGCATATAATTATAGTTGAATTAAACATGGTAAAAAATTGCATAAAAGAGATGAAACTAAAATAAAAGAAACACAAATTAAAAAAAGCAAAGAGATTGAAACAAAAAATGACCTTTTATTAAGTCTATCACCAACTCAGTACAAAGTCTTCTCCTTTCTTCATCTCCTCTTCAAAGTAAAAATAAAAACCAGAAAAAATACAAAAAAGAAAGAGGATCTAAAAGAAACCCTAGACTTGAGCTTCTGAGATCTGCCCTTCCTGCTATGCAGGGGTATTTATAGGAGAAAACCAGAGGATAAGAAGCGTATGAAGATAGGAGGAGCAAAATATTTCTGAATTTGAATTCTCCTTTTATCTCCAAACTTATTTTGACTTATCCGTAGAAGTTCAATTCTGTCCTGCAACTTGTTATCATGTTGATCGTTGAATATGACTTAACAGCTGACTGAATTGGAAAGTTTGATCAACATAAGAGTTGTAGTCCTTCAAGTCTTCTTTCTGGAGCATCTTAAATCATCAAATTTGAGTTTCGATAGAGAAAGTTATGATTGAAATACTAAAGGGTGTCCAGTCTGAATTCGAATTAAATTCAGATTTTCTCTCCTTTATCTTTATCTTGTGGTGCAAGCAATCTGGTTCAAATAGAAGTCCATCTCTATCTTTAATTAGAATGATGATTCATCTTATTCTATCTTTCTCCTCCTCTAGACTTGAATAGCAATTAGGAGTCCCACTTTATCCTTCTCTTTAGCAATTAGGAGTTCTATTTTATCCTTCCTCTTCCTCCCTTAGATTTTAAAATTCAAGTTTAGATTAGGTTAGATAAGATAGAAGTTTCTAAATTACTACAATTAATTATGCATGTGGGCTTGTGGACTTTTTTGGGCTTTTGGGCTTTAATTGGGCTTCATTTATTTTTTTTATTAACTCAAGGCCTGGACACATTAAACAATAAAACATTAGTAGTAGTGCTTAATAAAAGAATAAATAGGAAATATGATGGTAAATGTGATGATAAATATGCACTTTTACTACCTATCACACGTCAATGAAAGTTTAAGAATCTCACAACTTATAATCCTAATTTTTTTCTATAAAAAGGATGCATTGTCATTAGGGTTAATAGAGATAAAGCATCAATAGATTATGTTATGGTGAGTATCAATGTACAAAGCGGCTGTGAGAATTCTCTTGTTCTCCCCTATAATCTCTCTGACAAATAGTAGATTTGTGTGTAGCTCCGTGATTTTTCTCGATTTGAGTTTTTCACGTAATTCTGACATTTTTGATTGATTTGTAATTCTTCTCTTTTCTTCTTTCGGTTGTTGTTGATCCCAACAACAAGTACCATAAACATGGAATGCTCGTATGTTCTTTTTCAAGTGGAATCTCAAAAAACATCTTATCTCATCAAACAAAAATATCTCATTTTATGGCAAAACAAAAGCTTTTATTCCAAATTTTTGGGTCAGCCAAAAGAATCCACTTCTTTTTTCAATCAAGGATCACCTCCTCTGTTAAACTAGAATCACCATGCCCTTTTTTATTGCATCAATCCATGTTTGCTTCAGTCTACCTCGAGTCATAGCCACTCCTACACTCACATGTGTCCAGAGATAGGACAGCATATAAATTAGTTTCAGGTACAACCTTATCGGCTAAACTTAAAGAAATAAGTAAATGTGTAAATGGTTTGAACTACAGATGACATCTTATGCTGAAACTATTGGGCTCAATTTCAAAACCTATAGTCTCCTTGATCGACTTTCAAATACTCTCAGAAAGTATTTTAGCCAACTAAACAACTTGAAAACTATGACAATATCTTTAAATTTGCTAGTAAATTTCAACAACCCAAAATGTTAATAATTTTTAACACAATCTAGTGGAACTAATATATAAGTACTTATTAGTAACTTACACATTCATTGTTAAAGGTAATTCAAGCCTCGAGTTTGTAGTAGTCTGTTAGGATTGAATCGTGGTTTACAATATTGGCCAAGTCCAGTATATATCGCTAAAATCGTATCTGATTTTGAGGTACCTAGCATGGTACTAACTCTATAATATCGGCTGATACCGGGATCGATATTGCTGATGTGGCCGATATTGATATTGATACTAAAACCTATTGGCCGATACTGACCCAACACTAAGATTTTAAACTATAGATAGAATATACATGCATGCCTTTCTAGGTGAAACATCATGGAGTGATACAAGTCCATGCTCGATGGTGTCAATGTGCATAATTGTTTCCATAAAATAAGTTTGACGTGGGACGTGCATATATCGCATTGACGCAAAAACATAGCAATATATAAAAACAATAAACATGCAAATATTAAGCAACAATTTATTGATATTCATACATATAATATGATCAAACAAAAGAATGTTTTAACATATCTATAAATGATGACAAAAACATTACAAATCCAACACAACATCATATCAGAAAAGGAACAAACAAAGAAATTCTTCAAAGCTATAAAAAAGGGACCCAAACCTTCTGCAAGTCATTTGCTTCAAGTGGTGTTGTCCCCTGCATCAGAAACCCTCTTCTATGTAGAATTTTGATCTTCCATATACACATCGCAGGCACCACAGCACAGGCAGGATCCGGCAAACAAGGGAACAAACTTTACAACAGCAGCACAACAGCTCACAACATATCACAACAACCTACACCAAAAACCCTTACTACTCCTGACACTTTGCACACTACTTAACCTTTATCTCATCTTTACCTTCTGGAGACATTGTCTTCGAACTTGGTGACTTCCCTACAATTGCCTTCTTTACCTTCACAATGGACTGCTTCACCTTTGAAAATATGTTACTTGATTGGCGTTGAGAGGACTTGGCAGGAACCTCTGCTTTAGGAGCTTCACCTGCATCTTTTGCTGACTCGGCTGGAGTTTTATCATCATCTTTTTCAGTCTTTTCACTGACTGAGTTATCAGCTTCAACATCAATATCTCTAGAGGTTTCAACCAAAGTGGCCTTTTCACCTTCCAAGTTTTCATCCTTCTTTTCCTCAACACCTTCAGAAGCTCTCTCCCCCTCAGATGAGACTTCAGCGACTCCAGCAGCAGCATCCAGATCTTTTGAGGACTCAACAGAACCTTCTGCAGTTGCTTCCTTCTTGTCCTCAACCTTTTCATCGCCAGCGGCCCCTACTGATGGGACTTCAGTAACTTGATTAGCAGTAGACTCAACAGAACCTTCTGCAGTTGCTTCCTTCTTGTCCTCAACCTTTTCATCACCAGCGGCCCCTACTGATGGGACTTCAGTAACCTGATTAGCAGTATCAGTTTTGGTCGTGCCGCTTATAGTTGGTTCTTCAGATACAACAGCCTTCTCCTGCGTTTCTTCTTCATTCTTGATTTCTGGAGTTGCAAAACATTCAACAATTTGAACAACAGGGTTGGTATCAGTAGAAACAGTCTCCTCTGCAGTTGCAGAAGCATTCTTATCACCTTCTGCCAACTCAGGTACATTAGGAACCTCTTCAGTAACAGCAGCTTCTTCCCCTTCTTCTTTGAGCTCCTTAACTGGAGCTACTTCAGCAGCAACTGCCCCTGCATTTTCAGATACAACAGCATCTGGGACATTATCAGATACTTCTTCTAGTTTGTTTGAGTCAGCGACCACTGGTTCTTCCTTTGGAGGCTCAGTGCTCTCATCCAGCTTAGCTGAGATTGTTTCACCTTGGGATGTCTCCGCAGTTTCACTAACACCTGTGGCTGTAATGTCATCAGCTGCATCAGGTGACGGCTCTGTAACAGCAGAAACTACTGGTGGTTCTGCTTCTTTGCTCTCCGTTTCCGGCAAAGAAGAAACCTGCAGAAGTTCTTCAGTAGTCTCTTCCTCGACTGCTGCTACTGGAGTAGTATTCACTTCTTCAGCTGCTACTTCTGGAACTGCAGACTCTTTGGCTATTTCAGATTCCGGTTCTTGCACTACAGCTGCCTCTGCAACATCTAATGCTTCTATTGATGGTTTTGGAGGTTCTGGAGTATCAGCTGCTTCAACTTGGTTCTCCAGTTCCTTCTTATCAGCTTCAACCACTGGCTCCACTGTAGCAGAGGAGTCAGATTCCTCTTTAGATTCTGCGGTTGAAGGGTCAGCTTCCTGCTTAGAGATTTCCTCATTCTCTACAGCATCACTAGTCAATGGATCAGAAGCCTTCTCATCTTCTGCTTTCACCTCATCCTTCACAGGCTCAGTCATCTCATCTTCTGCTTCTTTATTCACCTCCTCAGTCACAGGGTCACTCTTCTCATTTTCCTGCTTTTCTTCTGATACTAAGGTAGCTTCTGGTTCAATTGCAGATGCTTCTGCACCTGCTGCATCTTCCACTTTGATTATTTTTTCATCTTTCCCTTCAAGATCTTTGGTCTCAGGCAAACTCTCCTTGTCAACATCTTTTACATCATTGGTCAATTTCACCTCTTCAACATGCTGTAAAAAGATGAAAACTGGTTAGGCATCAAATTGAACACTTGCACAAATATAAATAGTGAAAGATGATTAGTGTATCATATATGATTTAGTGACAGTGAGCTAAATATCACTATAATTATTCTAGACTGAAGATCCATCGTCGTCAATGTCATCTATGTATAAGCTTATCCTATCAAAATGGGTTGTCCATAGAACATGACCTATGTAGCACACAAACTTCTATCATGGAGCCGTATCGTGTCCGAAACGTGTCTGACACGCGTGTCGGACATACGTGTCATGTACATCTTTAAGTATTTGCCATGTGTCCACATGTCGTGTCCATTTCAATGTTACCGTGTCCGTTCAACATAGCACATGACTTTAGATTGAGAAAGATCTAGAAAAGAATTGGCCAAGTTTTTATGACCAGCTACCATTTTCATGTCAACCCTCTATAAGTTAGGGTACCAAATTCCAGGTGAAGGGCCAGAAGGCAATTATGAGCTGGTGCAGACCCTGCCCTTCATTTGGCAGGTTGATCAACCAACCTTTATGGTATGCAGTGTACGCTCATGCTCATGCAACAAAAAAGACAATCCTCCAAAAGCCTAGGATGGCCAGATGAAAATGATAATATTTGCTATAAGAAATTTCTTTCATCTTCGCGAGACAAATAAACCAAATAGCCAAATGGAATCACGTCCTCGTATATATGATAAAGATTGCAAGGCAGTAATGTATAGTTCCTACATGATGAGCCGGGAATTCCAAACAAGGAAGGAGTGGATCTATTTGTGCCCCATCTTTGCCAAAAAGCTTAAGATTCTTTGATAAAGGGTACCAGAAGTTACACAAAAGTGGCTGGTGATGTGCCATGAGGCATTACATTGCAAATTGTAACAATCCCAGTTATGCAACAAAAGACAAACGATACAAGTTAAAGACTTCCCCGGTCTTGCTAAAAGACCCCGCTGATCTTGTAGTACCTTCTCGCTATTTAAATAGAGCAGGGGATCCTGCAACACTTTGCTAGTCAAGTGGATTTGCTTATTCACACATCAACACATGCTGCAGCAACTAGAGACATCTAATTTTACTAAGTTCTTGACAAAGGATTTGCCTATTCAAACCAAGAAAAGGTTCTGCTTTACCTAAATAGTTTATTATTTCTCTAGACAAACTTTAATTACCTCAGGATCTTTTTGAAAGATTTTCACTATGCAGCATTCTCAGTTTAAACTGAAGATACTTTCTTGTGACAAAGGAAAGAAGGAGATAAGCCGCATGCAACCATTCCAATGACAAGAACCTAACTCCTAGACATTTTCTCTTTTATTAGTCTACCTCCAATAAAACAGGTGGTGTTTCCCCTATGTTTCATCTAAAAGTGTTCCAGTTAAAACTGTTGAGTCAGACGGAACAAGAAATATAATAAATTATTAAATAGTTAATCAGGGTAGCATCAAGTTCACAGATACTAGAAAAATAGTGTATTAAATATAAATGCTTACATTTGACATACAGCAGCCTTTTTTCTTCTTAGAGAATGGTGGAAATATCAAGACTACATAAGCTATGGACAACATCTAATTCATAGTGTATTTATCCAATTGGAAATAGTCCCTTGAGAGATCAGATTATATGCGAGCTATCTTTTGCATGACTCATTAGCATGAAAAAAGAAAAGAAAGAAAAACAAAAACAAGTCAGGTTGGTATCAGTAAATCGAAAGAAGGAGAACAACAAGAAAGAAAGGATGGAACATGAGATAGATGTCTGAATAAAGATGACAAATGACAAGTGACCAGTTATGAGACTAAGCCATCCTAAGCCCTTAGGGAAGGAAGTTAGTACACCAAACAGACTAAGAATATAAAATCAGATATTGATACTGGAATTAAGAAGGAAATTCCTCAAGGTTTTAGCCTCAGGTGTCTAAAATAGCAAGGAAATAGAGAGAAAATGGTAGAGTGAAGCATCAGTTGATAGTCATAATCCCTCCTCATGAATTAACATTTCCCAGAAATGGAAGATTTCTTCACTGTCCACATGTTTGATTGAACATAAAAGTGTCCTTTCATGTATGATACATGAATGCACATTGTTTCATTCAGGATCATCATAAAAGGAAGAAGACTCCAAGTTCATTGAACGAAAGGAAATTTGACTTTGCTTGTGGTTACATAAAGCAAGTACAACATTTGGAACTATTAGGAGCCTCTTTGACTATACAATTAAGTTTTCTTACCAGTGTTTCTGAAATTTTGTCACTTAACCCCAAAATACCAAGCTGACATCCACTTAGCTATCATCCACAATTTAATAAACTGCAGTTTTTCACCCTCAAAAATTGTGCTCAACTGCGGTTTACAAAAATCCAGTCAGATTGGATTTTTCTTAACTCGAAAAGATTAAAGAAAAAAAGAAGCACTCTTCCTTCTCCTCTGCTTCTCATCTCCCTAACTCCTCCATCCCTTCTCATAGAACCTAGCATTTTCCCTTCCCCTTCTCATTTGACTCCAGCTTGGAGAAAACTCCATTCTGTTTCCAAATGGGTCATTAAGTTGAAGGAACTACAGTTCAGAAAACTGAATTTATAAAATTACAAACTAGAGTTTGAAAACCTCTACCCACAACTTAAAGGTAAAAAGGTTTAGAACACTTTAAAGCAAGTTAAGAGTTTAGAAGTTTATTCATGATCCTTAATCACCACGTAAAAATGAAGAAGCGACCTAAAAAAGAATAGAATAAATTAAACGTATGAAGACTTAAACAGATAAATACAGTAATCTTTCACCCCCTCTAGAAATAATCCTTGCGCTCTCAGGATTTTAAACAAATACTCTGCAGCCATAAGAAAATACGCAAAACATTCAGATAAATTAAGACATCCTTAAAAGAGATAAGAAGCACAACCTAAGAAAGAGTATTTCTACAATCTTATTTCCAACATAAAAACAACAACAACAAGATAAGATCTTTCTTCACTGACAGAGTAACTATCGTCACTGTAATGAAAAATCTCAAGTGGGTATTGCTCCAAATCTCAACTACTAAAAAAAAACACCAAAAGCTGAGATCTTTTCATGTTCAATCCATCTAAAAAAACATCACCTTTCTCTGCCCATCACCCATCAATGCTCAAACAACCAACCACCTCAATTCCAATCAAATAAAGCCAAGAGAGTAAATAGAAGCAAGTAAAACAATAACAAGTAAACCAAAGGGCTAGTTTTCTACATACCCCTTCAGCTGTTTGATCTGTCACCAAAGCCTCAGTCGCCATGGATGAGAGACAGAGACACAGAGAGAGAGAGAGAGAGAGAGAGATTGTGGTGTAGTGATATGATACAATACAAGAGCTCCAAAAGGCTGAAGGAGGCAAGATAACACAAGAATGAGCTGGAATGAGTGGATACCCATGAGAGTGCCAATACTACAAAATAAAAGACAGGGGGCGAAAAATTTATTAAAAAAATGTCTATATTCTATGAATTTAATTTTGTACAGGCAGGTACAGAACAAAAGGATTGTGGGATGATGAGATCAAAACCGGCAAATTTTGGAGGGCATGTGGTGGGGTAGGGACAGTTGGCATGACATGATTGGCATGTGCTGGCGGGGTGTGGGCGGTGGGGTTTGGGATACTTGATCCCATTAGGGTTGCTTTCAGGCCTGCTTTAGGGATGGGCCCAATGCAACTTTCATTGTATTTCTTGAAACTTTTCCTGCCAGAATTTATTTTCTTCCTTTTTCTCATGTGGGCTGGTGAGAGGAATAATTCCAAAAAAAATAAAATAAAATATTCCCTCAAGTTGAAGTATTGTATATGTATTTATTTATTTATTGCTAATTAATTTAAATGCCAACGAGATTCACCGATGATATTCGGGAAGCAAATTTGAAGTATGACCTGGGCCACGTCAGAGAGAGAAGAAATGTTCACGAGGCGATGCTCACATCGGTGACCGTATAGAGCATTGTGTTCTGATTGATCAACACTAATCAGTTGAACAACCACAGGGTGTTATATGTTTACTTTATTCCTGTTTATTCCAGAAGCTGGGTAAGAGATTCCAATTGTAGATGTGTGTGAATGGAATGTACAGAGTAACGAGCATCCTTGGTTCATGATAGAATATTCGATATCGGCATTCATAGATCGGTTGTAATTTCTTGACATGATTTTCTTTGTTTGCTCTTGCAAATTTAATTTGAAAATCTTTCGTTTGTTGTGAAAGGGAGATTCGAAACCCACGATCTCTCACAATGCAAAAAAAAAAAATTTGTATTCCCGCTTCAGCTATATTTGGTCGGCTTTTTTTTCCTATATTATGAGACCAACAACAACAACTAAGCGATTTGTCCCAAATATTTGGGGTAGGCTACATGAATCAAAAGAGAATTACGTCAGATCGGACACATGGATCAGCTTTCTCCACACATTCCTATCGAGCAATATGTCTTCACTAAGACCTTTAGCCTCTATATCTTATCGTGTTACCTCCATTCATGTTTTCTTTGGTCTCCTCTATGCTTTTTAACTTTCCTAATTTGATACTCTATTTTTCAGACTGACGCATCTGTAGGTTTATGTCGCACATGATCAAACCATCGTAGGCAATTTTTTCTCATCTTCTCTTCTCTTCTATAGAGGCTACGCCTATCTTAATACGAATGTCCTCATTTCTCATTTTATCTCTCCTCGTGTTGCCGCACATCCAATGAAGCATGGGCATCTCTGATACACTCATCTTCTGGGCATGATATCTTTTTATAGCGCAACATTCTATGCCATATAATAAAGCTGGCCTAATAGCAGTCCGATAAAACTTTTCCTTCAGCCATAACAGAATATTACAATCACATAAAACTCCTATTGTGCTCCTCTATTTTAACCAGCCGGCTTGGATACTATGATTGACATCACTATTAATGTCCCCATCCTTTTGGATAATAAAACTCAAGTGCTTAAAATGACTGCTCATCGGTATTTCTTGACCATCTAGTGTCACAATATTATAATCTTGGATTCCTTATTTACTGAATTTACACTCCATATACTTTGTTTTGGTCCTACTTAATCTAAAACCTCGAAATTCTAGAGTTTGCCTCCATAACTCTAATTTTGCATTTACCTCACTCTCGTTTCATCGACTAGGACAATATCATCAGTAAATAGCATACACTATGGCATCTCATCTTGAATAGCTCTAGTAAGCTCATCCATCACTATGACAAATAAAAATGGACTCAATGCATATCCTTGATGCCATCCAATTGTGATAGAAAAATCATTTATTATGTCTCCATAAGTTCTGACATTTGTCACTACTCCATCGCACATGTCTTTGATTATGTCAATATATTTAATGGGGACTCCTTTTTTCATCAATGTTCACCATAATACCTATCTTGATACTTATCATAAACTTTTTCTAAATCACTAAAGACCATGCGCAAAAGACCATATCCTATATTATGAGATCATAAGGTTAGATCAAGTTCACTTTATGTTTCTTATATGAACTTGTTTTTTGGTAATATATTTTGGACAATAATTTATTATTCTCAAAATTAAGTGTATTTTGTACCATTTTTAATAACAATCGAGTATAATAAGTGCAGTGGTCTTTGGACTCTCATCAAGATCGTGACACGTATTCTCCCTTCTAAGGTATCGCTTCTTTGTCAACAGGCCCAACTCACATACAAGCTTAACATGGGTTCAGGAAGAAAGCCTCAGACACATAGACCCAAGAAGAAAGTCTCAGGTCTCGTCCTGAGCCCACATCTGATCAGACATCACTCATCCAGATTCACTACTCAACTGGAGCTGTGTGACTTTTTAGGACGCCAATAATTAGTATAAGAATAATTTTTGATCAGTACAAGAATCTTTCTCGGAGCAACCCAAGGCTACAATACGAAGACCCTCCGAAGCCTGCTACTCCTGCGCTGCTTACAGCTGGCAGCACAATCTCCGTGATTCGCAGATCCATCTATGCCGCCAGATCATCTTCACGTTCTAAATGTTATAACGCCCCTATATCAATGCGGACTGTCATGGATAGCGGCGGATATCTCAGCATGGCGATCCCAATAATCAAGTGGCGTAATCTGAGCAGTTATAAGGAAATTATAACGTGCAAATCATGCAGTTATGCAAATCCAAAATATCCGCATCCACAATGACAACTCAGACGGGTATAAATACATCTCCTCTCCGTTAAGAAGGGGGTTGGTTTCTGATTACCACATCAAACCTTAAAGATTATAGTCGCAAGATCATTCTGTAGAATTCATTGTAATTCTCTGACATCATAGTGAATTCTCTTACCCTCCCGTGATTTTTCCTTTTCAGATTTTTTACATAAATTTTTTGTTGTTTGTGATTACTTACACTTAATTTACTCATAATTATAATTGGTGGTGCAAAAAAATTTCTTAAGATTTTTCCTCCAAACAAGACAGAGGGATCTAAATTAGTGATCTAAAACCTTAAATATCATACGGTAGCTTTGCTAAAATTAGTGAGAGCATGTCTAGAAGGGCGTCCATTCACGTTCTATCTTTATAAGGCTTGCAGATGGAGGGATCTAAACCTAGAATCTCATGCCATGATTTTATACTGATTTAACTAACACTCGAGATATTATATGTTGTAGATCTATGATCCACACTAACTGAAACTTTATTTATGTGTTTGTTAAGCAAATGACGGATTTAATCTAGTAATTATCAATTTAATTACTTAATTATTTACTTATTTGTAGAAAGAAGTGCACTCAACGTGCCTCCCTCGAATCTCCACACCTCTCTTCTTGTCTCCCTCCATCTTTCTCAAGAAAAAGAGTGTTGGAATATGAAGAATATATATGTGAATCTTTGAATTGAATTACGGCGAGATCCGTTGATCGAATCAATTGAATGATGGTAGGAGTGTGTTCTCCTTCCAATGGTGATGAACGTGGTATATTCACATGTTCAATTCCGACTTCGAATGAATGAGATATTCAAGTCTAAAGATTGCCTAATTCAAAGTCAAAATGGGACTAAAGATAGCTAAAAACATTTAGTCCCACATTGACCATGGGATGGAAGTTCGTAGTGTTTAAATAGAGAAAATTGAGAACAAAGGGCGTGCCCTTTGGGTACTTGGAGTTTTCGCGCGCGATTGGGAGGGAACTATGCCCGCACATGCGGGCGCCGGGCCCAGGCCCAGGCGCGAGTCCGGGTTCGGGTTCCCTACCCGGCCTGGTTCTTTTTGAATTAGGTCTTACGTGTATGGGTTGCGAGCATACCCAAACTAGACCCGCTCCGCTCCGGATCCAAACCTGCAACGGTTCAGACCGAACCGCTCCAACTGTTGATAGATTTCGGACTAAAATGCCCCTCCCGGAGGCGCTCCGGTTTCTCTTTCTAAGACACACAAAATGAGAATAACTCTCTCTCTCTCTGCGTTCTACAGTGGGTGCTCCTCCAAAGTAAAGGCAAATAACTGGTTAACTACGGTTCGACCGTACGGTGATTTGGTTAACTACGGTTCGACCGTACGGTGATTTGGTAGTGCTATCTTAGTAGTGCTATCCAAATACCGTGAAGGAGTGTTGTATCTTGGGAGACCAGCGTCCAGTAACCCGTTAACACCGGTGCCGGGGACGTAATTGTCTTAAGGGGAGATTCGCTCTAAGCGTACCTCACTCCAAGTATTGTATAAGTGAATTAATTTCTTTATACAGGGGATATACTGATACTCAGTATATTGAGATTGATTTATATCAGTCTAATTGGTGTTTAACCAAGGAAGGAAATTGAAAGGTGGTTCTTAAATTAAGGAACGTTCTATTAAACGGAAAACCTCCCACCTGATATTTGCCGACCTGGCCAATTAGATTGTTGATATTTCAGTGATCTTGAATAGTTGTCAGATTGATTCCTGTGATCCCAGAATTCCAACAATCTTAAGACAATTAGTGTATTGAAGTTTCTTACTTCTGTTCTGCTTGAACTTACAGAAAATGTCTGAGACTAATCAAGATAGCTCTAGTAAGGTACCAAACATGCAGCTACAAGCTTTGATGCCTACTCCACTTCCTAACCCGAAACCGGAGAAGTTAGGAAAATTTGACGGCACAGAATTCAAGAGGTGGCAACAGAAGATGCTCTTCTACTTGACCACTCTTCATCTGGCCAAATTCCTGCAAGAAGATCCACCAGAACCCGAAACTGATCGGGACTCAGTCCTTGCAGTCGATGCATGGACTCAAGGTGACTTCCTTTGCCGAAATTATGTTTTAAATGGACTGGATGACTCTCTTTACAATGTCTACAGTCCCATCACAACGGCAAAGAAGTTATGGGCCAGTCTTGACAAGAAGTGCAAGACTGAGGATGCTGGTACTAAGAAGTTCGTCGTAGGACAATTTCTGGAGTACAAAATGGTGGACAGCAGGACTGTAATCAGTCAGGTGCAAGAGTTCCAACTTATCTTACACGAGATAGAAGCCGAAGATATGATTCTACCTGAAACCTTTCAGGTTGCTACTATCGTGGAGAAACTCCCACCTGCGTGGAGAGATTTCAAGAACTACCTGAAGTACAAGCGAAAGGAGCAAAAGTTGAAAGATCGCATTGTGAGGCTTCGAATTGAGGAGGACAACCGAAAGTCCGAGAAAAGGAGCAGTAAGAACTCCTATGAAGCTAAAGTCAATGTGATCGAAGACTCAAAGGGGAAAGTGTCTACTTCCAAAGGCTTAAAGCGGAAGAAGACTTCCCAGGGGTACAAAGGCAAGGTCTAAGACGGCAAGAACATGCGCTTCAAGGGAACCTGCTACATCTGCAACAAAAAAGAGCATAAGGCAAATGAATGTCGCAGCCGTCTCAAAAAGAATAAGAAGAAACCATCCACAAGCAAACTTGACCGGCCATGCATCGCCAAGCCTGTCAGCTGTGGTGTCAGAGGTGAATCTGACAACCAACAATAAGGATTGGTGGGTAGACACTGGGTCTACTCGGCACATCTGCTCTGAGAAATTATTATTCTCTGAATATCAAAAACTAGAGCAAGATGAGCAACTATTCATGAGAAACTTAGCCGTCTCAAAGGTTGAAGGAAAAGGTAAGGCCATCCTGAAGTGGACATCTGGAAAAGAGCTTACTCTGAACGAGGTGCTACATGTTCCAGATATCCGCAAGAATTTGATCTCTGGATCAATACTTAGTAAGAAAGGATTTAGAATGGTTTTTGAATCAGATAAATTTGTACTTACTAAGGGAGGGATGTATGTGGGAAAGGGTTATCTTGTTGATGGACTTTTTAAAGCTAATGTTGCAGTGGTAGATAAAAATCTGTGTATTTGTACCCGAAGCTTATAAATAAAGGAAAATCTTCTGTTTATTTGCTTGAGTCTCCTATTTTATGGCATGCTAAATTAGGGCATGTAAATTATAAGTCATTAAAGAACTTGTCTAATCTAGGATATATTCCTAAACTCAACTTGAAAGAAATTCGCAAGTGTGAGATTTGTGTTGAGGCCAAGTTGGCGAAAATTTCATTTCACTCAATAGATCGAAATACAGAACCTTTAGGGTTAATTCATAGCGATCTGTGTGACTTGAAGTTTATGCCAACTAGAGGCGGTAAAAAGTATTTTATTACTTTTATTGATGACTGTATAAGATATTATTATGTGTATCTTTTAAACAGTAAGGATGAGGCAATAAATATGTTTATAACATATAAAGCCGAAGTTGAGAATTAACTCAACAAGAAAATCAAGATTCTAAAATCCGATAGAGGCGGAGAATATGAATCAAATGATTTTAGTGAGTTATGTGCTAAATTTGGTATAATCCATCAAATAACAGCACCATATACTCCTCAGCAAAATGGAATTGCTGAACGGAAGAACAGAACTTTGAAGGAGATGGTCAATTCCATGCTCGTAAGTTCTGGAGCTCCGCAGAACTTGTGGGGAGAAGCTCTATTAACTGCAAATTATATTCTAAATAGAGTACCCCACAAGAAACTTGGTCTTATACCATTTAAGTTATGGCATGGAAGGACACCTTCCTACCATTACCTCAAAATGTGGTGGTGCCTTGCAAAGGTGCTAGCACCATTACCTAAAAAGACTAAGTTGGGAGCAAAAACTATAGACTGCATATTCATAGGCTATGCCTTAAATAGTAGTGCCTACAGATTTCTGGTTCATAAATCAGAGATACCAGATATTCATGTAAACATGATTATCGAATCTAGAGATGTTGTGTTCTTTGAAGATATTTTTCCATATAAACGGGAAACAGATAAGACTTCTGGGAAAAGAACACATGAGATGGCGTTCAGGGACGAAAGCCCGAGGAACCAATTGTTAATGCGGAAATTAACCAAGAAAAAGTCAGAGATCTAGAATCTCAAAATCTTTTGGTCCAGATTTCATAGCATACGCTATTGAAAGCGAGCCTCAAACCTTTAAAGAGGCTATGTCAACCCCAGAAGTACAAATATGAAAAGAAGCTATAAATAGCGAAATAGAATCCATACTAAGTAATCATACTTGGGAATTGATAAACTTGCCTCCTGGCAGTAAACCAATTGGATGTAAGTGGATTTTCAAAAGAAAATTAAAACCCGATGGATCTATCGATAAGTACAAGGCTAGATTAGTAGCCAAGGGTTATCAACAAAAGGAAGGACTTGACTACTTTGATACTTATTCACCAGTAATAAGAATAACGTCCATTCGGATGTTGATTGCAATTGCAGTATTGCATAACTTAGATATCCATCAAATGGATGTCAAGACTGCATTCTTAAATGGTGAATTAAATGAAGTGATATATATGGAGAAACCTGAAGGATTTATAGTCAAGGGCCAAGAACACAAGGTGTGTAAATTGGTAAAATCCTTATACGGTCTAAAGCAGGCTCCAAAACAGTGGCATGAGAAATTTGATAGTGTCATGATCAAAGATGGATTCACTATCAATGAATGCGATAAGTGTGTTTACACTAAAACAGTTGGAAATGCATGTATCATTGTTTGTCTTTATGTAAACGACATGTTGATACTTGGGACTAATATTGAAATTATTAAGTCCACTAAAAGAATGTTATCCAACAGTTTTGACATGAAGGATCTGGGGGTTGCTGATGTAATTTTAGGAATTAAAATCACCAGAACACCAGATGGAATCAGTCTATCTCAATCTCACTACGTGGATAAGATGATAAAAAGATTCAAGGATCATGGGATAAAGGAGAATACAAATCCTTTTCTCCCACACGTCCACCTTCATAAGAATACAGGAACTGGAATACGCCAGTTGGAGTATTCTTAGATTATCGAAAGTCTAATGTATTTGATGAATTGCACTAGACCCGATATTGCTTACGCTGTAAGCAAGTTAAGCAGATACACTAGTAATCCTAGTGATCTACATTGGACCGCTCTACTACGAGTATTGGGTTACGTATCACATACCAAGGAATATGCCTTGAGATATGGACAGTATCCACCTGTACTTGAAGGATACAGTGATGCTAATTGGATTGCAGATTCTGAGGAATCAAAATCAACTAGCGGATACGTATTTACTCTAGGAGGAGCAGTGATATCTTGAAATCTTCTAAGCAAACATGTATTGCCCGTTCCACTATGAAATCGGAATTCATAGCCTTAGATAAGGCCGGAGAAGAAGCGGAATGGCTTCGACAATTCTTGGAAGATATACCATTATGGCAAAAACCAGTGCCCGCTATATGTATGCACTGCGATAATCAAGCAGCTATATCTAGGACACAAAATATTATATACAACGGTAAGTCTAGACATATTTGTCGTAGACATAATACCGTGAAGCAGTTGCTCTCAAATGGAATTATCTCTATTGACTTTGTATCGTCAAAGGATAATTTAGCGGATCCGCTTACTAAAGGTTTAAGTGGAGAGCGTATAAACTGCGCAACGAGGGGAATGGGTCTAAAAGCCTAATCTTACCGAGTCAGCTTAATGGAAATCTCACTTAGCGACTGGAGATCACACGGACTAAGTTCAAGAGGAAAAACTAGTTATGATTGACTCAGCAAGTAAGCACTTGGGAGCTTGACTCCTGATCGACGGGGAAACTAGCACTCAAAAGTGTGTATTATATGAAATCAATGAAATGCTCGAATGTGCTAATGTACCCTCGATACTTCCGTTATAGCATTGGCTCAACGGGTGGTATCCACAGGGAAGGGAGGCGATAGAAGCATTAACAGTCTCTAGTCACGTCAGATGTTAACAATTCTTCTTGTTAAAGGAATGAAAAAGAATGAAAAGAAAAGAAAAGGAAAACAAGCATGTGGTAGGTGAAGAAGGCGATGAAAACGTCGATAAGAAAAACAAAAGAGAAGTGGTTTGGAAAACAAATAAAGAAAGATGATGGAACAAAGTTGAACTAAGAGGATGGTGAAAACATCGATAGAAGAAGAACAAAAGATACTTGAAAATGATTTCTAAATTAAGCTAAAGAAAACTCATGGCTACTAACTACTAAGTACTCCACTAACCATGCTAACCTCTTCGAGATAGTTGCCTCACATTTTGATCCTCGGCCATCACAATCCTTGGCTCCAAGAGACGATACAAAGCATGGCTCATGGATGGTTCATCACAATCAAAACATTGCAACAAGAACAAGCTAATACAAGTATCACTCATTACACTACTAGCATGAAATAAAAGAGCATGAAATAAAAGAGAGTTAGCTTGGTTAGCAAGTTAGCAAGTTAGATGTTAGAGCCCATCATCTTTGGCCATCAATGGCTCTTGCAAGAACAAGGCCTTGTAGAGGCAACCCGATTCATGTGGATTATCAAGTAAGTGGTTAGATGGTTAGTGGTTAGTAGTTAGATTGCCATGAGAAGAAAAACTAGCAAGAAATCATGTAGAAGGTGAAGGAGATTACATTGGAAGAGAAAGGAGGCATCTTTACATAGAGTGTCACTCTCTATTACATCAATCCCTTGCTTTCTCTCTCTAGAAATCACTCAGCCCTACTACAATGATCTAAGAAAAAGAAATGAAAAATATAAGAAATGAAGAACACTCACCTATACTACACTAAAATCTGGACCTACTCCTAAAAACGAAGACTGCTCTCGGTTTGGCCCTCTGCAGGTCTATTTATAGGCGAAAGAACTCTCCAGAAGATGAGATGGGGCCACGCGTCAAAAATCGACGCGTGGCTCCACTGGAATGCCGCGGATCCGCAAGGATTACCGCGGATCCACGGCAATTCCAGAGAGTTGGGTCTCTGGATTTCGTCAGGCGCTCCCTCTGGCTGCGAGAATTGTCAGGGTATATCCCGTTTCTGATATTTGCACCCGAATATTCGTCTGACAAGCGCAGTAGGCTAGATTCGATGTATCTTCTAGATAATCCATTGCTTGGCCTCCAAGTAATGCGGGATTAATTACCATAAATTGGGAAGAATTAGGCTCTTATTCCATCTTTGCCCTTGGACTTTGGATCTACCTGCAATAAAGACCAAAACACGGTTTAGATCGACAATTTATTCATAAATCGGTGGGAGAATGCGACATAATAATGCAAAAATGTAGACTAATCACACCCCCACACTTATTCTTTTGCTCGTCCCGAGCAAAACAAGAAAAGAAAAACTATACTACAAGAGTTATTACACCACTTTCGCAGGTGACGCGATTGCACTGAGCGTGTGCAACAAGCCGTTAAACCTTTAGGTTACCCTAGAGGAGGAGTGTTGTCGCCTGAGGGTTTTCAGCGGATTGCACCCACAAAATCCATAAAGAAAGAAGACAAATGTTAGTATTTTAAAAACGCATTTTGAAAAGAGAGACAAGTTTTCAAAATATTTTTGCAAAAATATAAGTGATCTAAGGTCATAAGTCCACCACCAATCAATCTTCCTTAAACTTAGTCTCTATGCAAGATCTTGTCTTTAATTAAGGTAAGAAATCAAAATTGGATTGAATAATTTATCTTTCATAAAACCTAGATAATATGCACTTTGTGATAGTGAAGATTTCTGGGATTTCAACTCTAACCATCAAGCTTTATTTATATTATATATATATATATATATTATATATATATATATATATATTATTATATATATATATATATATATTCTTCCCTTAGTTTTCTTAGGCTTTCTAGTCACCCATGTAGCGAGCCTATAACGATGACTCCCAAACTAGATGGTCCTAGGGCATCAGATGAGAAAACATCCCTCGGGTTTAAGGACTCAAGTAAACAAGGCCACAAAACTCAGGGGGATTATTTATTCTTTAGATCACCGTTAGGCGTGAATAATCATGCTTCTTAAGGCATAGTTACCCAGCTTAATAAGTGATGTTTTATTTATATATATTCTTTTTTTTTTATGACATTTTTGGTCTTTGTTTCTATCCCAAAAAATGTGTAAGTGTGAAGTGCATACTATCTAAGGCAAAAAATTCAAGATAAAATATCTCTCCAATTTATCTTACTTAGCCTATAATTTTAAACAAGATCTTTATTTCAACTAGGTTTAAGATGTCATAATTAAGGTTTTCTTAATTTCTCAGATCATCTTAATTTTCTTAAAATAGACCAAAACTTTGTCTCTTATTTCAAAAAGTTTTTAAAGAAATAGAAAATTTCTATACAAAAGGGAAGATTTCTAAAAGTATCCTATAAAGAAGTGTAAAAGAAAGAAAATCTAAAAACTCTATGTTAGTAAACCCTCCCCCACACTTATCTCATGCATTGTCCTCAATGCGTCGTGATATATGTATGCATGAAACAAATAGAGAGGGAAGGAAAAATCACCTCAAGGTGGTGGTTCCGGTGGCGGTCTGATTGGTCACAAAATGCGGCACAATCATTCTTGCGTGGAGTCCGGAGGAACCCACCAAAAACCTCCATGATACAACCCACTAGAAAGATGTATATATGCATGATTTTTTAAAATTTTTACCCCATCTAATTTCCAAATTTTCAAAATAATTTCGGAGTCAAAATTTTCAAAGCCCTTGTCCCAGAATGGAATGATTGATTTGGACTCAGGAAGTACAGGAACTAATATCGACTCAGAAAAATGACTCAAGTCAAGTAAAGGTTCGGGAGTCGAGATTGGTTCAGAAAGTGGGTCCAAATCAAGAAGATGAAGCTCAAGTCCACATTCATTTCCCCATGATGGAGTGTGACTTTCTATGAGTGGTGATTCAAGTTCAGGAATGACAGGTGTAATACCCCGTTCCCGGAATACGTACTTAGTTGCGTATTCAGATTTTCCGATCGTATTTTTTCGATTTGTTTCCTGTAATTGTTTTGTATTATGAATTCTTTATATAATTGTTTTTGTCTTGGATTTGGATTCGTGGATTCGGAGTCAGCCCTAGTCTGAACCGAAGGCCCGATCCTAGAGTATTACTCGATTTAGACATTCTGATAATTAGAATTGACCGATTTTAGTTTAAATATCATTTTCCAATATTATATATTTTCTATGATTTTCTAGATTTTTCTGGAATTAAAATGAAAGTCTTCAAAACCGGTGTCGACCAGTGCCGCTGATCGATTCCAGGATTTTTATTTCACAAACAGCTAGGAATTTCTAGAAGATCCTTTAGGCATTATTCCTTAGAATCATATTTTCTACCTACATTCTTTTTCTGAGGATTTTATGAATTTATGAAAATTCCGTCGGAGTCGGTAGGTAACTGATTCCGGGATTTTTAGTTTTAAAACTATAAGTATTTCTTAAAACGAATTTCACTATAATTCTTAGTTTAATATTCTTGATTTTTGATGATATTATTTCGGGTCGTTCCGAGATACTTGAATTTCGGACGATTCCGGCATTTCCGAAATGTTTTCCGCATCCATGATTTAAACCCGGGAATCAGCCTTTTCAATATTTTCATCTTTCAAGTCAAAGAGAAATATCTTCTCATTGTAATTTCTTTTCTTTTTCCTTTTCCTTTTTCCTTCCTCCACCACAAGCTTTTCTATTTTCCAAAAATCCCACTTCCTCCAAATTCCAACACCACACACTTCCACCTACTTCCTCCATTAAATGCATCTCTTTTCTCTCTCTTCCATGGCTTGCCAAGTGTGGCTAGAGGAGACACCTCATCCTCCCTTATTTGCAATTAAGTCCCTCTCTTTTGTTTAATTGCAACTCCTTTACAAAATCTCAAACCTATATAAACTTTCCCTTTACATTTCTATTTTTTCCTTTTCTTTCTTTTCTCCTCTCATTTCTTTCTTCTCTTCTTCTCCAAGAGAACCGGGCCGACCCAACCTCCGGCCAGCCACCTCCGCCACGTCGCCGGCGAGGACTCCTCCCAACTCCGGCCAAGCTCCACCTCCTCCATCACCAACAACAACAACTCCTCCATCTCCTTCTTCCTCAAGGATCATCACCACTCTCTACCTTTCCTCTTCCTCTCCATCATCAATTTGGTGAGTAATCTTCCTCATCTAGACTTGATTTATTCTTTATGTTTGTATTTTCATGTCTTGTACAAATAGTCTTCAAATCCATGATTAATTAGTCATCAAACCAAACCCTAGAAATCTGTTCTGTTTGCTGTTTTCCCAGTTTTAGTCGACTTGACCTAGCCATTAGTCGACTAACCCTTTCATTTGAAACTTAACCATTTTCTGGAAACACAGTTTTAGTCGACTTAGCCCAATTATTAGTCGACTATAGACCCTTAGTCGACTGCATCCATGACCCTAGTCGACTAGATTTTCCTGTGACTAAAAACCCCAACTCTCGGCTCCAGTCGACTTATGCCTAAACTATTAGTCGACTTGACCCCCCTAGTCGACTAACTATTCCTCCCTAGTCGACTAACCTATTCCTGAACCAAACCCCAATTCTCTGTATCTCAGTTTTAGTCGACTTAAGTATCTGTTAGTCGACTTGTAGTTCCCTGTTAGTCGACTACCCTTTTTACCTAGTCGACTAACTCTTTCTGAAACAGAATCCCAACTCTCTGGGACCCAGTATTAGTCGACTATACCAGACTGTTAGTCGACTAACCCCTTTATTAGTCAACTACTCATCCTACCCTAGTCGACTATTCTGTCTGTTTGTTACAGTTATTTACCTTCTCAAACTTGGATCTTATACTTGGTTTATATGTTGTATATTATACTTCTTGACTTGTATCTTGACTAACATCTTCACTTCTCTCTTTCTCTCTCCTCTTCACTCTACATATTTATATATCATATTTTATGGCGTGCCCCGGATTTCGTGGATTTCGGACCTTTCGGCTTTTCGGTGATGCAGGCGAGTGTTCTCACTCGCTACCCTCTTGCTTTACCATTCCATTGATTATGATAGTATTCTTGCTCTAGTCTTCATGTATTGTATTTCATGCTTTATATCTTTATTGCTTTATGCTATGCGTGGCCGACCCTTCGTGGTCGTTGGACTTGTTGGACTTTGGACCATTGCTTTTACATTACAACTTGGCATTATTTTAGACCTGTCAGTATGTGCTACCATTTATCATATGTATATCACTTGGCAACTGTGTTATCATCTAACCACCTGCCATGCCACTATTTGGCAAGACCCTTTTATTATGTCATGACTTACCTGACTACTATCCATTCTTGATATGCTTGGTTGTTTACTAAATATCACCACTCTGTCATGCTATCACTTGACACCCAGCATGATGACTTGACTTGTGATTATCATCTTTACGGGGACCTTGACTTATGATTCTGTGTCATGATCAGTGACCTGTTTTCCTGCTTTACATACAGAGACCTGACTATATAGTACTTATGTACTCCTTATTCCTGATCATGTCTATTTCCTGTTTTTTCCGTAAAGTGATAATTAAACTAATAAATCCTAAAAAGGACAACTTGTATTGGGTCGGGGGAAACATGCGGATATCGATATGTGTTCGTGTTTACAGTGGCATTAGGTTGTGCACTATATATCCGGTCTGACCTGTGGTACTCCAGGGACCGAGGGGAGAGCTGGCTCCCTTATTCCTGTTATTATAGGGCATACATAAGTCCCTCCTGTTTAGCCTTGCGGCTGGCTTCCGTTTCCATGCAACGGAACAACCCTGGACCGTGGTCCCGGGCATGCACGGGACCCACTGTAAACATAGTTCGTTGATACCCCCGCTGTTTCCAATAACAACCTCGACTTGCTTATATATGGATGTATGTGAGTTGGCCGTACACGAGACACATACCGAGATATATGGGCAAGACGAGTAATAATAAAGTGTCATAATAATCGGCTCTTTAAGTTGTAAGTAGAGGTATGTGGAATGGGACGCATACCAAAGCCTGCATCTTAAATAGCTATGAATCCGTGATGTGCCTTACCGTATTTGCTTTTCCCGGACTTTATATCGGATTCATGTTTTATGAGTATTATGATATGACTACCTTGTAGCTCGTCCTTGTTTTATTCTGATTTCTGTTTTATGATTATCATGCCATATCTATTCTTACCTGCTCTATCCTATCTGCCTCCTGAGTATTTCCTACTTGATATATGCATTATTGTGCTCACCCTGCTTCACCACTTGGTTTTGCTTCTACACTCGCCTGGGGAGTATTATTTGACTCCCCTGGATTCTCACGTCCAGGTCTTGGAGCTAGGAGCGTGTGTTCAGAGTAACGCAGCAGTAGCGTGGATCTCCAGCCGACCGTCCTGAGCCACATCCTTCCAGGCCCCCTGTGAGTCTCTCGAGTTTTCCTTTTTAAACTCGTGAGTACCTTTATGCTATTTTACTCTTGTACATCTACTTGTATTCCCGCATTTGCGCATATTAGTGATATGATATTCATGTAATATTAGATCACTACTGGTGATAATTCTGTAATTGTATATATGTGTTGGAATGTATAATGCACCATTTGCTTCCGTACTCTGATTCTTGTTTGTACTGATGCTTAGCGTATATACGGGAGGGTAGTTCTGACCTACGTATATACGTTGCAGTGACGTCCCCGTATCGCCGGGATCGGGGCGTTACAGGTTGGTATCAGAGCATAGGTCAACTTAGGCTCGTCAGAGCTTAGGTCAGCTTAGGCTCTAACCTCCTCAGTACGTCCAGAAGGCAAATCAATGGTAAAGAGATTTGCAACTGGAATACATGAGTCTTGGTTATACATTCCAACTGCAAGTGCAGAGTTATCTATTTCTTGACTATCTTTCCTTTGATTTCAAATCCCTCCTTGACTATCTTTCCTTTGATTCCTAAATCCTTCCTATCCTTTCCCTGTTTTGGTTTTATGAAGCCTTATACTATTTTAAGATATGACTAGACTAGAGAGGTAGTGGCTGGTTCAGAATGAAGCTATTATGTGATCTCTTCGGCCAATTCTATGAAGCTTGGTATTCTCCAGATCGATCTGATCTGGCTATCTTTCAGAGGACAGCAGTCGGATTCTTAATTATCGGTCTTCTTTATTATGCTCAGGATTTTCGGGGTTTTCTTTATTACACAGCCACGACGTCATCGGTATTCATTTATTTCACAGCCACGACATCCTCAGTATTATTCAGCATCATTCTAAAGATTTATTACACAGCCACGACATCATCAGCCGGAAATGCAGAGTATGATTATTATTCAGTTGACTTGAGAGCCCTACCTATAGTGCTTCATATCTTAATTGGTATAAATTCCACCCTTGTCCCCTTTGTATTCAATTTGCCCCTTAACGAAATTGCGAGGACGCAATTTTTGTAAGGTGGGTGGATTGTAATACCCCGTTCCCGGAATACGTACTTAGTTGCGTATTCAGATTTTCCGATCGTATTTTTTTCGATTTGTTTCCTGTAATTGTTTTGTATTATGAATTCTTTATATAATTGTTTTGTCTTGGATTTAGATTCGTGGATTCGGAGTCAGCCCTAGTCTGAACCGAAGGCCCGATCCTAGAGTATTACTCGATTTAGACATTCTGATAATTAGAATTGACCGATTTTAGTTTTAAATCATTTTCCAATATTATATATTTTCTATGATTTTCTAGATTTTTCTGGAATTAAAATGAAAGTCTTCAAAACCGGTGTCGACCAGTGCCGCTGATCGATTCCAGGATTTTTATTTCACAAACAGCTAGGAATTTCTAGAAGATCCTTTAGGCATTATTCCTTAGAATCATATTTTCTACCTACATTCTTTTTCTGAGGATTTTATGAATTTATGAAAATTCCGTCGGAGTCGGTAGGTAACTGATTCCGGGATTTTTAGTTTTAAAACTATAAAGTATTTCTTAAAACGAATTTCACTATAATTCTTAGTTTAATATTCTTGATTTTTGATAATTATTTCGGGTCGTTCCGAGATACTTGAATTTCGGACGATTCCGGCATTTTCCGAAATGTTTTCCGCATCCATGATTTAAACCCGGGAATCAGCTTTTCATATTTTTCATCTTTCAAGTCAAAGAGAAATATCTTCTCATTGTAATTTCTTTTCTTTTTCCTTTTCCTTTTTCCTTCCTCCACAACCCAAGCTTTTCTATTTTCCAAAAATCCCACTTCCTCCAAAATTCCAACACCACACACTTCCACCTACTTCCTCCATTAAATGCATCTCTTTTCTCTCTCTTCCATGGCTTGCCAAGTGTGGCTAGAGGAGACACCTCATCCTCCCTTATTTGCAATTAAGTCCCTCTCTTTTGTTTAATTGCAACTCCTTTACAAAATCTCAAACCTATATAAACTTTCCCTTTACATTTCTATTTTTTCCTTTTCTTTCTTTTCTCCTCTCATTTCTTTCTTCTTCTTCTTCTCCAAGAGAACCGGCCGACCCAACCTCCGGCCAGCCACCTCCGGCCACGTCGCCGGCGAGGACTCCTCCCAACTCCGGCCAAGCTCCACCTCCTCCATCACCAACAACAACAACTCCTCCATCTCCTTCTTCCTCAAGGATCATCACCAACTCTACCTTTCCTCTTCCTCTCCATCATCAATTTGGTGAGTAATCTTCCTCATCTAGACTTGATTTATTCTTAATATGTTTGTATTTTCATGTCTTGTACAAATATGTCTTCAAATCCA
The DNA here is from genome assembly GCA_038442645.1 of Agave tequilana. Lineage (NCBI taxonomy): Eukaryota > Viridiplantae > Streptophyta > Magnoliopsida > Asparagales > Asparagaceae > Agave > Agave tequilana. The sequence goes on along the minus strand of JAVJIF010019999.1, from coordinate 9,793 downwards.
TGATTAATTAGTCATCAAACCAAAACCCTAGAAATCTGTTCTGTTTGCTGTTTTCCCAGTTTTAGTCGACTTGACCTAGCCATTAGTCGACTAACCCTTTCATTTGAAACTTAACCATTTTCTGGAAACACAGTTTTTAGTCGACTTAGCCCAATTATTAGTCGACTATAGACCCTTAGTCGACTGCATCCATGACCCTAGTCGACTAGATTTTCCTGTGACTAAAAAAACCCCAACTCTCGGCTCCAGTCGACTTATGCATAAACTATTAGTCGACTTGACCCCCCTAGTCGACTAACTATTCCTCCCTAGTCGACTAACCTATTCCTGAACCAAAACCCCAATTCTCTGTATCTCAGTTTTAGTCGACTTAAGTATCTGTTAGTCGACTTGTAGTTCCCTGTTAGTCGACTACCCTTTTTACCTAGTCGACTAACTCTTTCTGAAACAGAATCCCAACTCTCTGGGACCCAGTATTAGTCGACTATACCAGACTGTTAGTCAACTAACCCCTTTATTAGTCAACTACTCATCCTACCCTAGTCGACTAATTCTGTCTGTTTGTTACAGTTTTTACCTTCTCAAACTTGGATCTTATACTTGGTTTATATGTTGTATATTATACTTCTTGACTTTATCTTGACTACATCATCTTCACTTCTCTCTTTCTCTCTCCTCTTCACTCTACATATTTATATATCATATTTTATGGCGTGCCCGGATTTCGTGGATTTCGGACCTTTCGGCTTTTCGGTGATGCAGGCGAGTGTTCTCACTCGCTACCCTCTTGCTTTACCATTCCATTGATTATGATAGTATTCTTGCTCTAGTCTTCATGTATTGTATTTCATGCTTTATATCTTTTATTGCTTTATGCTATGCGTGGCGACCCTTCGTGGTCGTTGGACTTGTTGGACTTTGGACCATTGCTTTTACATTACAACTTGGCATTATTTTAGACCTGTCAGTATGTGCTACCATTTATCATATGTATATCACTTGGCAACTGTGTTATCATCTAACCACCTGCCATGCCACTATTTGGCAAGACCCTTTTATTATGTCATGACTTACCTGACTACTATCCATTCTTGATATGCTTGGTTGTTTACTAAATATCACCACTCTGTCATGCTATCACTTGACACCCAGCATGATGACTTGACTTGTGATTATCATCTTTACGGGGACCTTGACTTATGATTCTGTGTCATGATCAGTGACCTGTTTTCCTGCTTTACATACAGAGACCTGACTATATAGTACTTATGTACTCCTTTTCCTGATCATGTCTATTTCCTGTTTTTCCCCGTAAAGTGATAATTAAACTAATAAATCCTAAAAAGGACCAACTTGTATTGGGTCGGGGGAAACATGCGGATATCGATATGTGTTCGTGTTTACAGTGGCATTAGGTTGTGCACTATATATCCGGTCTGACCTGTGGTACTCCAGGGGACCGAGGGAGAGCTGGCTCCCTTATTCCTGTTATTATAGGGCATACATAAGTCCCTCCTGTTTAGCCTTGCGGCTGGCTTCCGTTTCCATGCAACGGAACAACCCTGGACCGTGGTCCCGGGCATGCACGGGACCCACTGTAAACATAGTTCGTTGATACCCCCGCTGTTTCCAATAACAACCTCGACTTGCTTATATATGGATGTATGTGAGTTGGCCGTACACCGAGACACATACCGAGATATATGGGCAAGACGAGTAATAATAAAGTGTCATAATAATCGGCTCTTTAAGTTGTAAGTAGAGGTATGTGGAATGGGACGCATACCAAAGCCTGCATCTTAAATAGCTATGAATCCGTGATGTGCCTTACCGTATTTGCTTTTCCCGGACTTTATATCGGATTTCATGTTTTATGAGTATTATGATATGACTACCTTGTAGCTCGTCCTTGGTTTTATTCTGATTTCTGTTTTATGATTATCATGCCATATCTATTCTTACCTGCTCTATCCTATCTGCCTCCTGAGTATTTCCTACTTGATATATGCATTATTGTGCTCACCCTGCTTCACCACTTGGTTTTGCTTCTACACTCGCCTGGGGAGTATTATTTGACTCCCCTGGATTCTCACGTCCAGGTCTTGGAGCTAGGAGCGTGTGTTCAGAGTAACGCAGCAGTAGCGTGGATCTCCAGCCGACCGTCCTGAGCCACATCCTTCCAGGCCCCCTGTGAGTCTCTCGAGTTTTCCTTTTTAAACTCGTGAGTACCTTTATGCTGTTTTACTCTTGTACATCTACTTGTATTCCCGCATTTGCGCATATTAGTGATATGATATTCATGTAATATTAGATCACTACTGGTGATAATTCTGTAATTGTATATATGTGTTGGAATGTATAATGCACCATTTGCTTCCGTACTCTGATTCTTGTTTGTACTGATGCTTAGCGTATATACGGGAGGGTAGTTCTGACCTACGTATATACGTTGCAGTGACGTCCCCGTATCGCCGGGATCGGGGCGTTACAACAGGTATGGGAATTAAAACTGACTCTAAAATGTTGCTCAAATTTGGTAACAACACAGGAGTCAATAATGATTCAGGAATTTGAACTGGATCACAAATTGGAGAATTAAAGTCACATTCCACATTGAGTTCAATTTCACACAAAATGAGAACTTGCCAATTTATCAATGGGTCTTTCAAAAATATGAAATTGGTCAAGTTCAATATGATCATCATAAGAGATTGGTGATTCAATTTCACAATGAATAGGCACTGGATCCAATACAGACTCGGGTAAAGGAGTAAAATCAGGTGAAGACACCGGAGTCATAATTGAATCAGGAAGTAGAATTGAATCATCAAGTGGAAGTTCAGGATCATATTCATGCTCAAGTTCAATTTAGGAAAAGGATAACTTGCCAAAATGTCATTGGGATCTGAAGTTTGGACAAGTTCAGGCGGGTGTGCTGAAATTGAATCTTGATTTCCAAACAACATGACTCTTTGGCTCTGTCAGAATGGGTAGTGACATTAGAAATAGTGAGAATGAAGAGTTTGGATCATCATATCTATGTCACGGTTACGAGCATTTTGAGCCTGAGTCATGATTTCAAGCATCTTTTTACAATTAATTGGTTCATCGTTTTGTTGAAGAGATGCAGTGTTGTTTTGGAATTGATGGTGAAATTGTGAGTCCATCAGATTTTGTGTTTGTTGTTTGGACTCACATAAAAGTTCCTTACTCATTTTCAAGGCAGATGGTTGTTCATTGTGAAGAGGTGGAACTGAGTAAGACTCTTGAAAATACTGTGGAATTGGATAGGCCAATGTTTCTTGAAGTTGTTGCTCGGCCCTCTGTAGATTGGCTTCTAAACTCTTTAGTAACTTAGATTTTTCTTCAATGGGAGGTTCAGAAAAAGGATTATAAGAAGCAAAATCGGAGAATGAATATTGTGGATAAGGTGAAAATGATGGACAAGGTGGACGTGGGGCACAAGGAGGTTGAAAATTTTGGCTCGGGGGACTTGAATCCCCATTGACTCTGTGAAGAGTTGAAATTATTTTTAAAATTATAGTTATAAGAATGTGTATGGGTTGTATTGATTCGGATAAGGCCAACCTGGTGTATGTGGTTGGTGCATATTGTAAAACGCCGGGTTGGAATTATCTGAATCAAATGGGGTTGATGTGAAATATGGATTCATATTTGGATTGAAAGAATTGTTATTATTGAATGCCATTTCACAATAATCACAAACAAAAAGAAAAATCAAACAACAAACAAAAGAAAAGAAAATCATCAAACCAAGCCAATAGGAGGGTTGACCTAGACCTAGATGTCCCTAGGGGCCAACGTCTATTCAAATTTTATTAGGGCTTGGGTTGTGTGAGTGGGGAGATGATTTTGGGCTAAGGAAGGGTAAGTAAATCCCCACCTTATCTTGTTTGGAGTTTGCCCTTAAGTTCAATTCGTACAAGTGTGCAATATAGACAAGAATATAACACAAAGCGATAATTCACCCACGTTTTGTCCTATGCTATATGTAATGCCATATGTACATCTCCATCCAGATCACAACAACAGAACAAAATACAGTATATTGGAATTGAATTGACACGTGCCTAAATGCAAATGTCTAAACCGTTTTAAAAGCGCCCAATTACCGTATTTTAGTTCTTTTATTTATTATGGTGTGTAGGAAATCACAGCAGAAAAAATAGCAGTACAAATCCACTAGCTATTACAAGATCACATCCCAGAACAAACAAGATACAAAATAATTGCACAATGGCCGCGGTTGCGCGGCACATGTCGCGATTTCGCGGCTTTTGTTTAGAAACTGGGGCCCTGCTTTCAAGAGCAGGGAGATGCAAAGCTAGAGTTTATTCTGCAATGTTAAACACCTGCAAGGATTGTCCTGCACACCAAAACAGAGAAGACTATGTTAACAAAAACGTGACATCAAACCATTCCCTTCCCCGGCAACGGCGCCAAAAATTTTGATCGACGGGGAAACTAGCACTCAAAAGTGTGTATTATATGAAATCAATGAAATGCTCGAATGTGCTAATGTACCCTCGATACTTCCGTTATAGCATTGGCTCAACGGGTCGTATCCACAGGGAAGGGAGGCGATAGAAGCATTAACAGTCTCTAGTCACGTCAGATGTTAACAATTCTTCTTTGTTAAAAGAATGAAAAAGAATGAAAAGAAAAGAAAAGGAAACACATGTGGTAGGTGAAGAAGGCGATGAAAACGTCGATAAGAAAACCAAAGAGAAGTGGTTTTGGAAAACAAATAAAGAAAGAAGATGGAACAAAGTTGAACTAAGAGGATGGTGAAAATCGATAGAAGAGAACAAAAGATACTTGAAAATGATTTCTAAATTAAGCTAAAAGAAAACTCATGGCTACTAACTACTAAGTACTCCACTAACCATGCTAACCTCTTCGAGATAGTTGCCTCACATTTTGATCCTCGGCCATCACAATCCTTGGCTCCAAGAGACGATACAAAGCATGGCTCATGGATGGTTCATCACAATCAAAACATTGCAACAAGAACAAGCTAATACAAGCATCACTCATTACACTACTAGCATGAAATAAAAGAGCATGAAATAAAAGAGAGTTAGCTTGGTTAGCAAGTTAGCAAGTTAGCAAGTTAGATGTTAGAACCCATCATCTTTGGCCCTCAATGGCTCTTGCAAGAACAAGTCCTTGTAGAGGCAACCCGATTCATGTGGATTATCAAGTAAGTGGTTAGATGGTTAGTGGTTAGTAGTTAGATTTCCATGAGAAGAAAAACTAGCAAAAATCATGTAGAAGGTGAAGGAGATTACATTGGAAGAGAAGAGGCATCTTTACATAGAGTGTCACTCTCTATTACATCAATCCCTTACTTTTCTCTCTCTAGAAATCACTCAGCCCTACTACAATGATCTAAGAAAAAGAAATGAAAAATATAAGAAATGAAGAACACTCACCTACACTAAAATCTGGACCTACTCCTAAAAACGAAGACTACTCTCGGTTTGGCCCTCTGCAGGTCTATTTATAGGCGAAAGAACTCTCCAGAAGACGAGACGGGCCACGCGTCAAAATCGACGCGTGGCTCCACTGGAATGCCGCGGATCCGCAAGGATTACCGCGGATCCGCGGCAATTCCAAAGAGTTGGGTCTCTGGATTTCTTCAGGCGCTCCCTCTGGCTGCGAGAATTGTCAGGGTATATCCCGTTTCTGGTATTTGCACCCGAATATTCGTCTGACAAGCGCAGGAGGCTAGATTCGATGTATCTTCTAGATAATCCATTGCTTGGCCTCCAAGTAATGCGGGATTAATTACCATAAATTGAGAAGAATTAGGCTCTTATTCTATCTTTGCCCTTGGACTTTGGATCTACCTGCAATAAAGACCAAAACACGGTGATCGACAATTTATTCATAATCGGTGGGAGAATGCGACATAATAATGCAGAAATGTAGACTAATCACTCCAATCCATTCCTAAGGTGAACATAAGTGCTTTTCTACAAGTGGATTAAGGATAAGCTTAACGCTTTTAATGATGCATATATCTTGTTACTAAACAAGTGGAGTAGAGTAGACTACTCTTAATAGGACGATCACCTATGTGAGTATAGAGTTGGGTCAGCTCTTTGAGAATTTCTATGGAGGCTGTTATTCCCTAAAGATACTCTCTGAAACTAAGAATGTCTAGGGCCAAAACGGACACAACCGAGAACCAAAGTTGATTTGAAAAGTCACTGTGTGAAACTTGTTGACTTGGCTTACAATAACGGCTAACAGTTCAAGACCTAGTTCACTGTTAGCCAGTAAGTCTGATAAAGCTTTCGCTATGAAAGGTTCAAGACCTAGTTCACCTATCCTGATGCGTTTCTTTTCTAAAGTACCTTTCACAATAGAGTCAGTCTCTTTGTGTGTCATTTCCTTGAATCTCCATTCATTATGGGGGATTGTTGGAATATGAAGAATATATGTGAATCTTTGAATTGAATTACGGCGAGATCCATTGATCGAATCAATTGGATGATGGTTGGAGTGTGTTCTCCTTCCAATGGTGATGAACGTGGTATATTCACATGTTCAATTCCGGCTTCGAATGAATGAGATATTCAGTCTAAAGATTGCCTAATTCAAAGCCAAAATGGGACTAAAGATAGCTAAAAGCATTTAGTCCCACATTGGCCATGGGATGAAGTTCGTTGTGTTTAAATAGAGAAAATTGAGAACAAAGGGCGTGCCCTTTTGGTACTTGGTTTTCGCGCGGCGATTGGGAGGGAACTATGCCCGCACATACGCGCGCGCGCCGCCGCTGGCGGCGGCGGCGGCTGGTGCCGGGCCCGGGCGTGGACCCGGCCTGGATCTTTTTGAATCAGGTCTCACGGATATGGGTTGCGAGCATACCCGCTCCGCTACCCGAACCCAGACCCGCTCCGCTCCGGATCCAAACCGCCCGCCAACAGCTGTCTGAAAACCGTCTAGGCGGTTGGACTGAACAGTTGCAACGGTTCAGACCGAACCGCTGCAACTGTTGAAAGATTTCGAACTAAAATGCCCCTCCCGGAGCGTTATAAATAGCGCTCCGGTTTCTCTTTCTAAGACACAAAATCAGAATAACTCTCTCTCTCTGCGTTCTGAACTGGGAAGCGAGTTTCTGCGTTCTGAACTGGAAGTGGAGTTCTGAAGCAACTTCCAGCGAGAAGTGAGAAAGTCAGTTTCCGAAGCGACTTTCAAAGGAGATTCTGCAAAAATTCGTTCTGAAAGAGGGCTCAAAAATTCAATAGATTCTTTAATAGAATTGTTGTCTGAATTTGGGACTTCTGAAGAAGATATTCTTCAACCTTCTTCTTCCTCTACAGTGGGTGCTCCTCCAAAGTAAAAGCAAATATTCTCCCGAAATTTGTCTTTGTCCTGCTGCTTCAACAATCCTGTGAAGGTACTGGTTAACTACGGTTCGACCGTACGGTGATTTGGTAGTGCTATCCAAATACCGTGAAGGAGTGTTGTATCTTGGGAGACCAGCGTCCAGTAACCCGTTAGCACCGGTGCGGGGGACGTAATTATCTTAAGGAGATTCGCTCTAAGCATACCTCACTCCAAGTACTTATAAGTGAATTAATTTCTTTATACAGGGGATATACTGATACTCAGTATATTGAGACTGATTTATATCAGTCTAATTGGTATTTAACCAAGGAAGGAAATTAAAAGGTGGTTCTTAAATTAAGGAACGTTTTATTGAACGGAAAACCTCCCACCTGATATTTGCCGACCTGGCCAATTAGATTGTTGATATTTCAGTGATCTTGAATAGTTGTCAGATTGATTCCTGTGATCCCAGAATTCCAACAAAGAGAACATAAGAGATCTTTTATCAACCACAAATCTTCTTTAAACAAAGATTAGATAGCATGACATAATCCTTTCTAAAATATTTATTTGAATTTGCCATCTGATGATGGTATAATTAATCTCAAACCATTATTGTAAAGGGATCATTCTTTAGTTTGTGTTAGCTGGCATGGTCCCAAACAAGTAGCTAAACCCCAAAGAAGAAGAGAAGAACTCACACTTTACTTTTTATTTTATTTTATTTTGTAAAAATGGGCCATAATTTGATTGTGGGGGTTGTTCACTGCAAAAGTGCTCCATCTATGTGCTATATGGGTACACTTGCTTGCTACAAATTCAATGATAATCCACTATTAAAGAAATTTATGTTTGGTTTGATGACTTGCTGTAATACCCATATCTTGCAATACATGAATTAATTGTAAAATAATATAATAATAATAATAATAATACTTATAAAGTGTATGTGTATTTTTTTTTGAAAATTGTCATCTTAAAGTTTAGATATTATTTTAATTATTACTAATTAATTCTTGATTATCATCATGATTTATTTTTTTATTATCTCATTTTATCTTATTGTTTTTCCCTTTTGTTTCGAGCCCAAGCCCATAGCAGGCCCAAATCCATTCCTTCAAATAAAATAAAATTAAATAAAATAAAATCAGAAAACCCGCATGAGCAACAGGTTTCGAACCAAGGCCAATGCCATATAACATTAATGCTCTAACCATCTTGGCTACTTTGGCTTTTGTTGCAAAGGGCACCCACCATTTTATTTAACATTTATTACCCTTTTACTTATTTCATAACCCTCATCTTTTATTCATGTTCCAACCCGAAACCCGAAACCCACAACACTATTACACCCCTCTATATAATCCTAACCTAACCCTAAGTTCTCTAATCCCATAATCTCTCCATCTCTCAACCACCGCAAACCCATGGCGAGATCCAACGCGCTCCTCCAGCCCGGATCCAGCGAACTCCAGGCCGAGCCTCATTGGCTGCGCCCCTCACCAGCGCAGCAGCAGCAGCCCTGGCCGCCTCCCCTCCGGCAGCACAACACAACGACCCACCCTCCTCGGCCTCCACAAGTACGTGACAGCACCGAGTCTCCCCGTGGTCGTCCCCTTCTCTTCTTTCACAGCAACAACAACAGCACCATTGCGTGAACCCTTCTTCTCTCTCTCTCAGGTAATCTGATTAGGGCTTCAATCTTTTAATTGAAAGTTCTTTGTTTTCTCGTTTGAACGTTGATTCTTGGTACCTAAATTGAATTCTTGAATTGCTACCTTTGATTTTTTTTTTAAGGTTTTTAATGGAATTGTATTTGTAGCGTCAAATGAAGTGGAAGGGCATGATTATTTGTTGAAGGATAAGTAACGGATTCTGATCTAATATTATTTTTTTTAGCGAAAAGTGTGGATGCAAGCTTTTGATTTTATTGAGTATCCTTACTGATAACAAATTATGAAGTTTTATGGAGAGTATTTGTAAAGGGACAAGGAATGTCAATTGAGAGTTCACTGACGAACATAAGACGAACTGATCTATATGAGATGGTCTTTGAGAATAAGGCATCATAACTTATACTTTTAAGGACATATATATCAAATTTACTGAATTATGAAAGCCATCTCCAGCAATGAACAATGGCTTACTATCATTACTTAACACTTTTGGGTGAAATGCTCAGCACCCATGCATGTATTGACTCAGCTTGATGCTTATTCACGTTTGTGTATGCATGTGGACACCGCACCCATTCATGCAGAGACACTTATCATTATATTCCATTTATGGCATGCTTGCAGAGGGCTAACTGACAAGATTTGTTTGACTACACATGATGTATGTGTGGAAGAGCATAATTGGGTGTTAATGCTTATTTATATGTGAGTATTAATTACTCCAATGCATTGGATTCCTTAATCCTATTATTCTT
>JAVJIF010019998.1:0-84648 GCA_038442645.1 Agave tequilana | reverse complement strand
TTAGTGTTGAAGTCTACCGTCTCTCAGCAGGTGGAGAGGACGGAGACCAATGAAGTATCGCAGCGGGTGGAGGTTGATGTTACTCCACATCTCCAGTTGGTTCGGTATCATTGAAGACTTCACCAGATGTGACACCGGATGGAGATCATGTAGCCAGGGTTGATACTGAACAGGTTGAAGACATTACTGAGAATATCGAATTGTTTGCAGCCAATTGAACCAAGGTGAAATCACGCACGTGGGAAAAGAAGCATGAATTCAAGCTTGTGATCACGACAAGCTCAAGTTGAAGGTCGTTGTTCTCCATAACGGTAGTGAGGAGGTTCAAATGACTCAGCCAGATAGGTTCACTGCTGAAGATTCAGGTACAAGTGCTTGAGCTTGATGAAGCGCATTTCAATGAACTACGGCTGGCTTGATCCCTTGGGCAGGTACGCAGCAACTGTAAAGGTGCGACCATAATTTGTTGATGCAACCTGTATGAAGCTGTTTTGGTTCTCGAGAAGCTGATTGAGACTTCACGTAGAGGTGAAGAGTTAGAATTCACGTAAGGTGAAGAGTTAGACTTCACGTAAAGTTGAGCATTGTGATCTCGATGAACAGTTGATCTTCTGGTGAGAATAAGGTTAAGTTTGCATAAGGGCGTGTGCATCAGTTTGTTAAAGCCGATGATGGTGTTCGGTGTGCTCTACTCAGACTTGGTTGGACCATCAGCTGAAGACATGTAGACTGAAAGAGCCAGTCAATTGGAGAGTTCGTGTTGAGTCATAATGAGTTCTTTGTGAGGTCATGTAGTTGCTGAGTGAGAAACACGTTCGTTGATCGGCTCGTATAGTAGTTCTTCTATGGTGAAGTGATGGAACACATGTACGGTGCATTCTAGTTGGTTGGCTGAGCTAAAGGTTCCAAGCCGAGATCGTGTGTCGATTTCGCCGAGATAGTGTGTCGATTTTGTCCGGAGCGCTCAAGTCGAGATCGTGTTTCGATTTCGCCGAGATCGTGTGTCGATTTTCGCCAGTGATAGACTGGAGTTCGTTAGAGATCGGCTCAGATTTGAAAAATCTTCACCGAGATGGAGAATTGTAGGGAGAGAGGAGATAGAGAAGATGGAAGAAGGTAGCACAGAGATTGGAAGACAAAGAAGCAAGACGACGCATTGAAGCAGGCCAGACTAGCCCGGTCGACCACACGATCGATCGGTGGAGAAGACCGGTCGACCGACGATCGACCGCCCGGTCGACCATGTGCACGCATGCACAGGGTTAGCCCAATCGACTGCCCGGTCGACCGTGGCAGGAAGGCGGTCGACCGAATGAAAGCAGGCTACTCTCGGTTTGGGTCCGGTCGACCGCCCGGTCGGCCGTGGACATGGGTCGGTCGACCGGCCGGTCGACCAATAGACGCGTTTTGGATTTCCTTTTGGGATCCGGATTCCTTTTCTATTAGGGATCGAATCCAGTAGGGGTTTCCTAAAACTCAGGACTCTGTGGCTATAAATAAGGGCTAGAGCCCTCATGTATCGTATCCCTAAAAATCCCACTGAAAATTTCCATTAGAAATTCCTTGAAGAAGGAATAAGTTGTAATTGATTGTTGAAATCCCTTGCCCCGAGGACGTAGGCACGTTGCCAAACCTCGTTAAATACTGTGTTAATTGCTTTTCTCTATTGTTTCTCTGTTCTTGTCGTGTTAGGTGCGTCTCTGGTTGCATCTGTCTCCTGCCTGGTTGGTGAATTCCTCAGAGAGGTTGTTGTCCTACGCACAATAGTTTATTAGGATATGTACTTCATTTCTCTATAAATATACAACCACAACCCTAGTTAAGGGTGTACCGCCTTCTCTCTATCCTAACATGATATCATAGCATTAGGCTCAACATCAAAGATTTTTTTTAGTAGTTCTTTTTCTTATTTTTTTCTTCTTTCTTCTATTCTTCTTCTCAACCTGAACCTGACAGCTCCAACGCGTCCACCTACAACACCCATGCATTGAGCAAAAATTTTCTATCCATTAATGATGAAAAAAATTATAAATATAATCAGGAAAATAACAGTTCGCTCATGCGCTCACAATGTCTTGATAAGGTGCTTCAGTAGCTTCAGAACGAGGCTTTACCTGAGGATCTTTGGGAGCTTCACTGGCCGAGAGGTCTTGAGAAGCACCAGTCGTCGTGATAGGAGCATCAAAGAGTGAGGCGCATCAGAGGCCAAGGATGCAAATGTACCTTGATCTCCGAGAGATTCTAATCTCAAGAGGTATATCGGCGCTTTACGTTGTGCTACATCCTTATACCACTCCCTATACTTCATGAATTTGAAGACCTGGACGTCCTCTGCACTCTCTCGCCACGACATCACCAGCCTCTTTTCTCAGCCTCTACTTCATGAGCGCCTACTTCAATTGGCGAAGCAGACCTTCATTTTCATCATGAAAGCAATCCTCTCATAGTCGCATTCGTTTTTGACATCCTTGACAAGCTGGTGTATTACACTTAACTCTTTTAGGGCAGATTACAGCTCGGAGTCCTTCTTCTCTAGCTCTAAGGACTTCTTCTGCAGTTCAGAGTCCTTCTTCTCCAGCTCTGAGATCCTCTTCCCTAGTTCACCCCAAAGTACGGGCAACTCTCATAATGCAAACTCCCTCTCCTTAAGCTCCTCCCAAAGCTGATCAAGCTCTCCTTCCTGACCTCGCCGAGTGACCAACTCATGGTCCAAGTTGGTCTAGAACTCCACAAGCTTCTTGTCGAACTCCCTCCTCTTGGTAGACAACTCCTCGACCCACTTCTGAAGTTTCATGATGACCTTGTCCTTTTCCCTTAGGGCGACCTGTTGGCCACCTAGAAATTGGATGGTGAATACCGCACTTTTGGAAGAAAGTTAATTAGAGAGGCAACCTGGTTACCAGAGAGCAGGACATAATGTAAACATACCCTGAAGAGGTTTGTTGACACTCCGAAGAGACAAATTCCCATATACACTTCAACCAGTCCGAACGATGTCTAATTTGTCAACACTTTCAAAAAAAATAAGTCACAGACAGGCTGAAGACCTGTCCATCCCCGATGGACAAGAAGGTGATTTGGACTTCACTGATCGTGAAACAGACAGTGAGTTGATTGTTGTCCTCTGGAAAATCTAGGAAGATAAATACCCAGCTTTATTGCAAGCTATATTTTCTAGCTTCGCCTGAGGCTCTTTATAACTCAGTTGAGAGCCATCTTCTAGCTTTGCTCAAAGCTCATTTCTGAGCTTCGCTGCAAGATTTACATATCTCTGATAAGAGCTAAGTGCCAGCTTCATAGAAAGCTCAGTAGCTCCACTGTGAGCTTAGCTTCACATTAAGCTCTTTTCTTATCTCCGCTGTGAGCTTACATGGTCATTTTTGACCATTTAAAACTCAGCACGAGATTGATGTGATCCTTATCGCATATTTGACAGTTATTTGTCTTGATCCAATTACTCCTCAATCAGTTGGAGAGGATCAAGGCAAATCTCCTGGTTAGTGAAGAGAATAAAGGGATTGTCACAACAAATCTTAAGCCAGCTGGCTAAGTGACTCCACATGAGGTCTCTAACTTCGCTCCAGCTATGATTAGCTTCACCGCGAAGCTATCCTGCCTCTAGGAGCAAAGTTAGATCATTGATCAAATCAATCTACTAATTTTTTGAAGGGGTTGTTACACCCCATAATGCCTATAAATAGCTAATTGCTGGGCAGGCTACTGGCTGCCAACTGGATATTCTCAAGAAGAGGCTAGACTTCTCCCATCCCTACCTTCAAAGCTCTTTAACAGAGCCTTACTTCTCTCTTTCAGGCTAATATCCTAAAGATCTTCCTTCCTCAAAGGATTTTCAGAACCAGGTGAGAGGAAAATTTCTAAGCAGAAGACTTGAAGACTCAAACCACTCATATCATCAACGTAACAAAGTGGTCACGCGCTGATCTAATCTCCACCGGCGTACTTCCTTAGAAACTCTGAGAGAAAAGAGCTCTTGTAATTTTTATTCTTTTAATAATTACTTTAATTCTCTTCGAATCTTGTAAGTTTTCCCATTACAATACAGAATTACAAGGAAAACAAGATGACGACTCCACTGGAGAATATCTTCTTCAACAACAAGAAGACAACGGTGCAATGCGATGGAGAGACCCCTGGGTCTACTGCTGAAACATTGGTCATCCAATTCGACCAAGAGAGTTTGCACAATTTCTCTCCAAGGACGGTTAAAGCCTTACCATGCACGCAAGAACAAGAAGATCCCCATGGCTAGGTCTCCTCTAGCAATAGCTCAGAAGTAAGTCCCTGTTGGGATGGAGAAGGTCGTCTGTTGGCCTAATTCAGCCCCAATAGAGACTCAATTAACTTTACTCCGGCACTTGCAGGCTAGGCACGAACCTAAATCAGCCCCAAGGGCTCTCTGAATTGAAAAGTCTAACTCAGCCTTATGCAAGGCTAAAGACCCCCACTTCAGCTTTGAGAGAATTAAGAGTAATCCTTGACTGCAAGATTACTCCAACCCTCACAAGGTTCATCTTTACTCCTCCTGCAAAACTAAGGCAAAGCACTCCTCTGTGCTACCAGTGAAGCTGCTGCAACTTCTCTTTCTGCTCCGAGCTGTGAGTTTATAGCACCCTCTAGTCTAAAAACAACGAAGCTAAAGGCAAAGCATTCCTCTATGCTTCCAGCGAGCTACCGCAACTTCGCTTTCTGCTCTGCTCTAGCTACGAAGTTATAGCACCCTTTGGTGCTAACAGTGAAGCTACTTCGCTTAAAGGAAAAGCACTGTACACCAGTGCTAAAGTGCGAAGTGCTCAGATAGCTTTGCCTCGCGGCGAAGCTATATGCCTTCAACCAGGAAATCAGCCTTTAAGGCTAAGTCTAGGGCTAAGCCTAAGACTTTCAGCCTATCTGGGCTAACTTTCACCTCTCCGAGTCTTCATGTTGGATTGATTGGGTCAGGTCAACACAGACTTGCGGGAGTTTTCCGAGCAACAAGCTAAAATCCAAACCTGAAAGCAAGCTCGCATCTCACCGTCTTAGGTGGATGAGTGAGGTACGAACTGATGACCGTGCATTCCACTGATTATTGCTTGGGACCAATCCCCACAACCCCTCTTCTGAGGCCAAACCATATTCGACCATTTTTCCCCCAACCTTTAAAGAATCCAAGTCTAGGAGGAAGAAGAAAGCTAGGAAACCTCACCTCGCCGCAGTCTCTATCAACATGATAAGTAAAGGAAGTGATCCGGCACAATCTCAAAGAGGAAGACAGGGGGTTCGGCACCCTCAGTTAGTTCTTCAGACCTTAACTATAACCCAGGCTTAAGTTTGGCTCTGATTGAACCCGACTGTGCCTTTTGAGGTACCCGTCTAAGGTTGTGATACCTTACAACTATGGACAGCCATCATCTTCCAGAGCAATTTCACCAAAATCATTGAGAAGCCTTTTTCATTGTCAGATAATGAAAGAGAAGTCAGTGGGTATGCTTCTTCCGCTGCATTAGCTCCGAGCAAATGGGGGTGATGTCTGTTAATATGGCCGACAACAACCACGATAAAGATCTTAGTCAGCGAATGGAGGCATAAGAGCAGACTTTCAGGACTCAGTAAGAAGCCTTGAAAAACATCCGGCAGATGTTAACTCAACTCTTGATCAACCGGAACATCAAGGACACCGGTAGCAATCACGATGAGGAGGAGTATAACAACAATAACATCCTAAGACTAAGAAGTCAAAGGAAAGCTCCTCAGTTCTGTTGGTCCAGAGGCCTTCCACTCTAGTTTTGATGATGATTAACTCATGTAGTTATGTGTACTAATAATCTTGTGATTTTAGTTTCAGATCATTAATCAAGTTATTAGTAGTGATTAGCTTCAACAAGATGATTTGGAAGCTTTCACATGTTGATTCAAGAGCCCGAGCGTCAAAGATCATATATAGCACTGCTCGGTGGATCAAGGAGTTTTGGATCGAGTCGGCTTGGAGACGACGCTCTACAAGAAGACTTTGGTACATAGTTTAGTTTAGTGTTTAGATCCAAAATTGTAAAGATTAGAATAGTATGATATGCTCAAGTTCATAACACACACGTTTCATGTTTTGAATATTGGTTTTCCGGTTTTCGGTTTTAGGTTTAACCGATCTTAGTTTTCATGAATAGATAGATCAAAACAAGTTTACATGGTTTAATGTATATTAGATTTGTTCTATATACATGCATGCTTAATTTCCTAGACAAACTTAGTTTTGACTTACTATTTCATGTGTATTATGTTTTGGTATTTCTAACAAAACATAATTTTGGAATTAAGGACAAAAACATGGATATATATATATATATTATATATATATATATATATATATGTATTATATATATATATGTATATATATATATATATGTATATATATATATATATATATATATATATGTATATATATATATATATTATATATTATATATATATATATGTTTCATGTATATAGGATTATATCCATATACATCATGCCTAAATGTTGTTTAATATCATGTTTTTGTATTTGGATGAGTTTTGAACAAAATGTGTTTTCTATTCAAAAATCCAAGTTTTAGAAAATACAAGTTTTGGATTTTGGTAAAAATAATAAGACTAAAAAATGTTTCAAAATGTTTGTTATTTGTGATGAAATTTTTATCACAAGTTTATATTTCAATATAAAATGATAAAACTATTTTTGGTGATTTTTAGAAAAGATAAAAGAATTTTTAACATGTTTCTAAATCAGTTTTTTTGTTCCAGGCTTCAACCAAGTCAACTAGTCGAATGACCAAGTCGACTGGGGCTGAAGTCGGTCGACCGGACCGGTCGACCGACGTGCACAGCCTTGTGCACGTCTGGCTGGTTGGCACGGTCGACCGGACCGATCGACGTCCCAGAGAGCAGAGCTCTCTGTATTTTTGGGTCGACCGTGAGCTGGCAACGGGCAGAATTTGACCGTTGGACGGTCGACCGGCAGTGTAATTTTGGCAGATTCTGCTGCCAACGGCTATATTTTTCTGGGGTCTATAAATACCCCATTTGTGAGAGTTTTTCTCTAAGATTTTTTAGTGCGAATTTTTCCTACTCTCTAGTGTTTTCACAGCAATCAAAAGAAGTTTTTGGATTCAAATTGAACAATCTATTTGGTGTTTTTGCTAGGGTTTGGAATATCAAAGAAAAGGATTTTTTGGGAAAAAGAGTTTTGATTCATCTTCTATATCTTGGTTTCAGTTTTTCCCAAAGATTTTCTTTGTGATTTTGATTTCCATTCCATTGGTTTTCTCCACACTTGAGCAACATCTACTTTCTTATTCTATAGGATCTTTGTGTGGGAGAAAGAGATTGTTTGTGGTTGTTGTTTAGACCACCAAGTTAAAAACCCAATCTTTGCTTTGTGCCTTGCCCTCATTGTGTTGAGGAAGTTGTGCATTTGGGTTGTATCCCTCAAGTTGTGAGGTGATCCTTGTGTTTGCTTTGTGCTAATCCCTCAAGTTGTGAGGTGATCCTTGTGTTTGCTTTGTGCTAATCCCTCAAGTTGTGAGGTGATTGTTTTGTTGGATTGGAGCTTGCCTCAAGGAGGAGGTTATAGTTGTAAAGAGAGGAGTTGGGTACTCCTTGTGAGAGTTCTTTGTGGACTAGCTAATGGATTAGAGATCTTTCGTGTGTCGAAGGTGGGGATGTAGAGCTGGGTGCTCGAACCTCGAAACATATCTTGTTGTTTGTGCTTGATCCATTGACTCTCTCTATCTCTCTCTTACTTTGTTCCTTGCAACTATTCATATTGTGCATTCATTATTGCTTGGCTTGGTTGTGTGTGCATCACTTGTTGATTGCACTTGAGTGTATTGCATTAAGTTTTTAAATTCCACATTGAGTATATTAGATTAGTATAATCACCTATTCACCCCCCTCTAGGTGATTTTTCAATTGGTATCAGAGCCTACGCTCCTGATATTTAGGTTTAACCACCTAGGAGTGAGATCTTGGTTTGCTAATCTTCATTTGCATTGTTCATTTGCACTCATTTAGTTTGCTCTCATGGATAGCCCTCCTATGTTTGACCATATTAGACTTGATGCTTGGAAGGCCAATATGAGTAGACATTTAAAAAGCTTAGGACATCTAGTTTATCAAGCCTCCACTCAAGAATCATTCCCTAATAGTAGCAAACATAAAAAGGCTAATGCATTAGCACTTAGAGCACTTAAAGCATCTCTTAATGAACATTTTTTATCGGTGTTTGATCGTTATGACTCGGCTTTTGCAGTTTGGAGCTTATTGACGTCTCTCGAGCTTCCAAGGATTATCAATAAGATGAGGAGATCTAAGAGAGAAAAGTCCGAAGAGCATTGCTTCATGGTCCAAGGGAAAAACTCCCTTGAGGTACAATCGGATTCTCAAATTGATGATAGCTCTACTTCCTATTGCTATGGATGTTTGAAAGTTCAATCTTTAAATTTAGAACTTGCTCAAAAGCTTGAAATCTCTTGGAAAAACACAATCTTTTGAAAGAGGACAACCTTGTTTTGAAAAATGAATTAAAGGATTTGTATTCTAATTTTGAATTGGTTTTGCAAGAAAAGGAAGAGATCACTAGTGAACGTGACTCACTAAGATCTCAACTAGACCTTGCCCTTAATGAGATTGATATTTTGAAAAATAAAAATGATTGTAATGATGTTGTGAAAAATAATGAGGTTTATCTTCTAAATTGGATTTTGTTTTAAAAGATAACCTTGTTTTGAAAAATAAAATTGATTCAATTACAAAAGAATTGGATTTAGTTTTAAAGAAAAATGAATCTTTGAAAATTGAAATTGATTCTCATGTGTGCCATGCTAGTAAAGCTTCTTCTTCTTCTTGCACACCTATTGCATGCTCCACTTTATCTTTCACTATTGAAAATGATATAAATGTTTTGAAGAAAAGTGTTGAATGTTTGGGCTCCACTTTGAGCCAATACACATTGAATCATTCACGTTTGGAAACCTTAGTTCGCAAGAAATAAGGTCTATCTTTGCATGCACATCCTACACGGCATACACATGCTTTCCACGGACACAACCATAACATGTATGCTCATGTGTACACTTGTACACATTGTGGCCGAAAAGGTCATCTTGCTAGATTTTGTTATGATCGCTTACATGTTGAAAATTTAGCAAATAATCTTGTTTGGGTTAGGAAAGATACTAACCCCTATGGACCTAAAGAAAATGGGTACCAAAAATCACCTCCTTGACTTTTGATGTAGGTGGGAGCTCTCGCATCACGTAAGAGTATTGGTGCCTTGAGGTGGATGCGTTCTAATCTTAAAAGAGAACCATTTAGATGCTTCACTCTCAAGAAATTTGGTGGGAGTACCACCGTGGTTTGGAGAACTAGAGATGCACCTTCATCAGTTTTGGTATCATTCTCTAACTCCCCTTTTTATTATGCATGTTTTTCATGTTCATCAATTTATAGCATGCCATGGTTTATTGTTCATTATGCTTATGTCATATTGATTAGATTAGTGTTATACATGTTTAGTTACTTGAGACACCCATGGTTTATATGGATCTACATTAGTGTTCTCACCTTGTTTAAACTAATATGTATGCACTAGATCTAATGCACATGCATTTACATAATGATCATGTGGATGTTTATGATTTTTGTTTTGTTGAATCATGTTTATTGTTTCATGATTAGTATGATATTTGCCATGTATATTAGACTTATGCTTTACATGATTAGTTGTTGAGACACCCATGTTTAGTATGGACCATATTTTGTGTTCTCTTTATGTGTTAGCTATCATGTTAATCATAGATCTAATGCACATGTCTTTGTCATGCTAATCATATGGTTGACTATGACTTTTTGTTTTAATAATTCATGTTTTGATTATTATGTTTATCATGTTGGGTTATGATTCCGTTTTATGCTTCATGTTTTGACTACTTGCTTGAATGATAAGTTTTCATTAAGACTAGGATTTATACTTGTACAACTAGTGAGCTACAAATAGACCTTTATATATGTTTGTGCTTGAACGCTCATTTGTATTCACTTGATGTACTAGTATAGTCTAGTTTTGATGATTCTTGCATTTGACTTGTATTCATCATTTTTTTTGTTTTAACTTCATATATATGTCCATCTTGTCCAAACTATCATTTATACATATACATCCTTGAGCCACGTGCCTTCATGCATATACTTTTGTGGTCTCATTGTGTTTAGGATATGTATGTATACTTTAGTTTGTACATGACATACATATGCCTTGAAGTTTAAATCGTTTGGATGAATTTCATGTTTGCCAAGTGATTTCACATCTTAGATGAATTTCATGTTTTCAAGGAATTTCATAGGAGCTTAATGGAATATTTTCATATCGATATGTATCACATTTTACTTGTACACTCACTTTATTAGTTTACTCATGATTTGTTTTCATGAGACTATGATATGGACTTTATGGATTTTGAGTGTTTAGTGATCATGTGATTTACATGTGTTTCATGAAAAATAATTTTTGTTTTATTCCTTACTTGAAGGATTTCGTACTAGTTTTAAAAGTTTTTCCTATAACTAGTTCGTATTCTTCACTATGGTAGAGATTTTCAAACAGACTACATTTTTAAATCTATTTTTGAAAACCCCTACCTTCTATGGGAGGATGGATGGGAGATCATGTTCATGAATGCTTTAAAATGAAATTATTTAAAACTTGAACCTTGATTGGGAGGTAGTTATATGAGATATACACTTGATCTTATTGTTATTTCAATTAGTATCATTGAATTCTTTCAATTGGTATCTGTAGGCTGTCTAAAAATTACTAAAAGACAAGCCATTAAAAAGCAGAATTCCAAGTTCTAGACGCGAGGCTCAACAGCCGCGTCTCAGCCAACACAGCAGCATCAAGGCGCGAGGGTCGAAACCCGCGTCTCAGCCGCACCAAGGCACGAGGCTCAGCAGCCGCGTCTCAGCCACACCAAGGTGCGTAAGTCAAAACCCGCGTCTCAACAGCTCCAAGGCGCGTGGGCTGACACCCGCGTCTCAGTTGTAACCGTCCTGGTTTCGGGACCAATCACGGCCCACATAACGGGAAAAGTTAGCCCCTATTATGGAGTGTTTTTAGGAGGCACGTACGCCCCTGAAATCCCTATAAATAGCCCCGTCGCTATGAAGAAGGGGTGGGATTTTTCGGACGAATTGAAGAGAGGGGATTGACAGTCGAATTTTCGGTCAGAGGACTTCTGGAAGAAAAGAGCTCTGAGAGAAAGAGAGAGAGTTAAACCCTTCAGAGAACTTACTGTGTTCAAGTTGCTCTTTGCCTACCTTCTCTTTGAGAGTTTTGGTAGACAGAGCTGAGTTACTACTCCATCTACCATCCGAAGAGGAAATCACTGGAAGGTCTCGACGGTCACCCAGTCAACGGAGAACAAGATTCACTCTCCATCGCCACTTGAAGAACCCAGCCTTAAACAAAGGGAGGATTCAAGACTCAACATCCTCCCTCCCTTGTAATCGGAAGACCAATCTGTTGTAATCTTCTATCCAATCAAAAGAATTTTACAATCGAATCCTCCTTTTTCGACGCATACAAGAGATGGCGACTCCACTGGGGACTACATTTGTTACTGACGAACAAATCGTGGCGCAAGGTAACGTCCTCCATAAGGGGAAGATAGTCGAATCGCTCGTCGTCGAGTTCGACCAGGCAAAGTATGAAGAGTTTCTCTCTTCCGGCTCCAAGAGCCCTAAGACCCGCGTCTGTCGCAGGGTCTCTACGGGGACTTGCCCCGAAACCCGCTCTGAGTCTCTCTCAGGCGCGGCTGCTACAAAGGGTGTGGCAGCCAACTGTGCCAAGCAGGATACACGCGCCAACGTCTCTCAGGAGGCCTGCGTGGTCCCAGGCACAACTGCCGTTGCGACCAACCGCGCCATGCGGAACACACGCGTCAGCGTCTCCCAAGAGACCCGCGCGGTCAAAATCTCTGGTGTCCAGCCAGTTCACCTTCTCCCTCAGCACCAAGTCGTCGTTGGTTTCTCTCCACCTCCACGACGCAACCGAAACGCTGAGCGTCGACAGAGGAGGCGTGCGCGCCAACTGCAAGTTGGGACTTCTGATCGTCCAACTGAGGCAGGACGCGAAGTTCAATCCGGCGCCTTGGCTGCGCCATGTCCAACACGCGAAGTCCGCGTTTGGCGGCCCAAACACGAGACTCCCCAAATTAGGTCCTCTGAAGTCCAACTCACCAAACGCGAAGGCGAAGCCTGCGCGCCTCGTCAGGTACAAGAGACACGCGCCCTTAGGCGTAGGGCCCAGCAGCCCACTCTCTCTCAAGCGTCCCTGCCCCGACGCACCAAGCAGCAACGCGACAGCTGTGTCTCTTCTCAACAGAGACGCCAGGCACGCGTCTTAAAGCTGCGACGGGAGAACCGCGTCTCTGAATCCTGCGTCCAAGCTGTACAGCGCAAGGATGTCTCCCGCCCTTGAAGTTGCGAGGCTAATCTCTTCGATCCTCTTTCCATGGATCTAAGGGATTACTTGACAAAGAAAAGAAGTGCCAATCAAACCACTTCATCATGTTGCTGCCAACGGCTCATCTCCATGATCTCTGAGTGCCGTTGCGGTTCAGGCGGGAACCAGCAGTCCTTAGTTAGACAGCTGACCCTGATTCCCCCAGCAGCCAAAAGAAGACGCTCTTACAGGCGGAGGATCTTCTCTGACACTGAGTATCCAGAACTCACTGCTAACATGGCGAGAAGGAGCAGGGGAAAACAGCCTGTAGTCAGCTCCGACGAGTCTGACTCTGAACCGAAAGGAGTGTACCGACACACTCGCACCTGGACCGGGGCCATCCCCCCGATTAACTACAATGCCCTAACCCGGGGCATTGAGATTAATGACTCGCACCCTGCCATTGCAGAGTCGCAGGCCTCAAACTCTTCTATAGAGAAAGAGGCCTTCACATACATGACGAGCACTCCTGAGGAGACCGCTAAGCGCTTGGAGCAGCAAGCCCAGGTCCAGAAGGAACAACTCGAGATGATTCGTGCTCAGCAAGAATCCATCGACTCTCTCAAGCAGATGCTCGCACAGTTGCTCGAAGACAGGAGGAAATCTCCCCCTAGAAAGTCTAAGGGCAAACAAAAAGAGGGAGAAAGCTCATCTTCCGAACACTCCGAGAAGAAAGAGCAACCCACCTCTGGTTCATCTAAATCCTCATCGCAGGAGAAGAACGATCAAGACCAGAGAAAGGTTCATTCTAAAAGAATGAATCAGTTGGAGCAACGCCTTGAAGCCTTACCAATCGGAAAGGTCTCCAAGAAGCAGGAGTGGTCCGCCCATATCCAACCGAATGGGACCTGGTTCCATACCCGCCCAAGTTCAAGGCTCCAACCCTCCAAGCATTTGATGGGAAAGGTTCACCGAACCAACACATCTACTATTTCAAGTCCCAAACTGGGAATGTTGTAGATAACGACGCCATCCTGGCGCGTTTATTCATCGGCACCCTAAAAGGGCTGGCCTTTGAATGGTTCATGAAGCTCACAGAAGGTTCCATCAAGAACTGGGGTGATTTGGAGAAGCTTTTCTTAACACGCTTCTTTGAATATGACTCGGAGGTCAACATGCCTACCCTTTTAGCCACCAAGCAGCGAAAGGGAGAGTCCGTTAAGTCTTTCGTGGAAAGATTTCAGAACGTAGCACTCCGATGTCTGAGCGGTATGACCCAGGTTACCCTGGTGGAAACATGCCGCCACAATCTCCAAACCTCACTCCTTGCTCAAATAGGAGTTGCTGAAAGCCGCACTTGGAAGCAATTAGTCCAACAAGGTGAACAGGCTGAGGAGATTGTCGCCCGCGTCAGAGCGGAAGAAAACAAACCCAGGCCTGAAAGGTCAACGAGGCGTGCGCCAGACACATCCCTCCAAGCCAAAAGGAAAAATAACTTGGCAGCAGAGACCAAGTCCCCTGTCAAACCTCAACCGGTCAAGGGAAGTGGCTCTTCAAGTCAACCACGGGCCAACAAGCAGTATTCCTTCAAGGATGAACATGTCGACTCGCTCTTCAAATTACTCAACAAGAGCAATCGACTGAAGCTTCCTGAAGCTAGGCGCCCCGAGGAAGTCGGTAAAACCGACAATCCCAACTACTGCATGTATCACAGGATGTTGGGACACCCTACCAAGAGCTGTTATGTCTTCAAGGACATCCTTCAGGCCCTGATTGACGCGGAGATATTGAAACTCCGACCAGAGCAGAAAAAGGTGACGGCTAATATGACGTCAGTTCTCCAGTTTGGGAGACAACCCCCAACACTCTCTGAAGTAGTCCCTATCCCAAGAGGAGAGCTGAGAATGGTCAACACAGACCCGCACCAGCAGCAAGAAAAGGGCTTGGTACCTGTTCCCACACCTCAGGGAGAAGTCAGTGGGTTCATCCCAACCTTATTGATGGCCAGCAATGGACTACTGTAACCAGCAGGAAGTCCAAAGGCAAAGCAAAGGCTTCATCTTGCAACGTGGTGTGTGCCTCTTCTCGAGAAGCGGAAACCGATATTCCCCCGCTAACTGACTCAGAAGAGGAGACAATAGTTCTGGCTGCAGAGCCCAGTCAGCTGGTGGCAGAAACCCGTTCGGGGCAGCCATATTCGAAAAAGTATGGTGAAGTGGCGGTAACTCCTCCAAGACCCACTGCAGAGCCAGCCAAGCCCTCTACGAAGCAACCCGGGGAGAAACAGAAAGAACTTCGGTTTTCTCGAGTTCTTTCAAAAGACATAGCGGAAGGATCCACGGCACCTTACCGCTTTGATGTCCTGGCTCAGTTGGCCAACATCCCGGCGCGGATTACTCTTTATGAGCTCCTCAGGCTATCAAAGTCGACCAGAGAAGCTCTACAAGAAGCTCTGGCCAATGCTGACGTCTTCATGACCCAACTACCAAAGGAGAAAGATGTAGAGGATTGCCTCCACGCCTCCCAAAATATTCCCTGCATCACCTTCACGGCAGATAATATGCAAGTCAAAGGGAAGCATGATCGACCCCTTTACTTCGCAGGGTATATTGGATCATCTGAGGTGAACCGCATTCAGGTAGATCCCGGGTCTGCATTGAGCATTATGCCTCACAGGGTCATGTAACATCTCGGGATTCCTACTCACCGTTTGAGGCCTACCCAGACGACCATTTATGGGTTCAATGCCAATAGTACCCGTCCAATGGGGAAGGTCAAGCTCAAATGCCAGATTGGAGACCTAAGGTCAGAGGTGACATGCTACGTCATCGACGCTGACACTTCCTACAATCTACTGTTGGGAAGACCCTGGATTCATCGCAATTCTATCGTTCCCTCTACTCTCCACCAAGTCATGAAATACATTAACGGGAGTGGAAAGGTGCGAACGTTGATTGTCGAGAGGCATCCGTTCAAGGGAGTGGAGAATTATTTCACAGATTCCCTCCTATATCAGGAATCTGTGGAAACAGATGAAGTCCCGCAACCAGAAGAACCAGACTCTGGCAATGAAGCCGACACCGAGCTGGAAGAGGATGAGTGTGTGTGGGAGCTAGATCCACCTGTAACGGGCATTAATAGGCCCGATGTTGATAATACCTCCGCCGATGATGCAGGCGGATGGTATATTAATGAAGATTTAGATCTGGCATATTTTTCTGTGTTTGCTTCTGATTCAGTACCGTCAGACACTAGTACCGACGTGGATGACGATCTCTGGTCGGCAATGGATGCTTTGACATCGTTGCATGTACCAGTGAAATCGTCCTTCGAAACATGTCGAAATGTCGGCGATGCGCAACAATCAATATTCATGGTTCCAGCGAGTAGGAAAGGCCAAAGACCAATTCTTTTCGGACGAATTGAATCCGAACCAATGACTCATGAAGAATCAGAAAGCGGGCAGGAATCCCCTCAGTTCGGTCATTATGAGCCAAAGGCACTCAGAATGATGAAAAACATGGGTATGACCTAACCAGCAGACTCGGGTTGAACTTCGACAAAGGAAGGAGAACGCTACTTCGATCCTTTGTGCCGAAAGGGAAAGCACCTGATTATTATCATCAGACTCGTAGGGGGTTAGGCTATGTGTCAACTCCGATCCCATCAGCCTCTGACTCTGAAGAGACATTGGTCACGATTACTCTTCAGGCACGTCATCATGGGAGTCAGATGTCAGTGTCGGCAACATCTTCGGGGAACTTTCAGTGAACATGGTTTCAACAAGCCACCTGGAAGACGGAGATGAAGAAATGATCCAATCCGATACAGATCCTTGATCAAACATTTAAATACTCTTTGGGATACCCGCTTTGAACAGCGAGAGCGACCCACAGAGGACAAGGTTGTTCAGATCAATCTAGGAGATGAGGCTAACCCTAAGCCCATCTTCATAAGCGACGGACTGTCACCGTCAGAGAAAAAGGATCTAATATCTCTTGTTCAAGAGTATAAAGATGTCTTCGCTTGGAATTACGAAGACATGCCTGGACTTGATCCTCGAGTGGCTATGCACCGCCTCAACATCAATTCGAACATAAAGCCTGTCAAACAACAACAGCGACGGTTCCGTCCAGAAATAATGGAGGCAATTCAGTCAGAAGTCAGAAAGCTCATAGATTCTGGCTTCATCAGGGAAGAGCAACATCCCGATGGGGTAGCCAACATCGTCCCCGTTGCAAAGAAGAACGGAAAGATC
Source organism: Agave tequilana (assembly GCA_038442645.1). Taxonomy (NCBI): domain Eukaryota; kingdom Viridiplantae; phylum Streptophyta; class Magnoliopsida; order Asparagales; family Asparagaceae; genus Agave; species Agave tequilana. The sequence continues at coordinate 67,915 of JAVJIF010019998.1, read as the reverse complement.
CGAATCTGCATCGATTTTTGTGATCTGAACGAGGCCTGTCCCAAGGACGAATTCCCGTTGCCAATCACAGATGTCATGATTGACAATACATGTGGATTCGAACGAATGTCCTTCATGGACGGATTCTCAGGATATAATCAAATCAAAATGTATCCTGATGACGAAAAGCACACCTCCTTCAGAACACCACTAGGGGTCTACTGCTATACCGTCATGCCCTTCGGACTGAAGAATGCGGGGGCAACATATCAAAGGGTTATGAACGCCATTTTCCAGCAGCAAATGCGCAAAACAGTGGAATGCTATGTTGATGACATTGCGGTAAAAAGCCGCGCTAAAGGTGATCATATCACTGATCTAAAGGTTGTCTTCGACATCATGTGGGCCCATCAGTTGAAGATGAACCCTACCAAATCTTTTCTGGGGGTGGCCAGCGGCAAGTTCCTAGGGTTTGTAGTGACTTCCACAGGAATCCATTTAGACCCGAAAAGGTTCGCGCTATCCAGGAGATGCAACCTCCGAGAAATCTCAAGGAACTCAGGGGATTGCAAGGACGATTGGCGTACATCCGCAGGTTCATCTCAAACCTCTCCGAAGATGCCAACCCTTCGCTAAACTAATGAAGAAGGGTGTTTCGTTCATTGGGATGACGCTTCCCAACAAGCATTTGAGGAAATCAAGCACTACCTCACCCAATCACCAGTCCTTGCAGCCCCGATATCCGAAAAACCTTTCCTGGTATACGTTTGAGCAATGGATCATTCTTTGGGAGCTTGTTTAGACGGGAAAGGTGTTGTATTGTGGAGTATAATTTGCACACAAAATATATTCAATAAAAAGAGATAAGGTTTAGAATCAACCTTAGGTGCTTTGATCACTCCACAAATGTATTCAAAATGATTAATATACCCTTTCCTATCTCCGTTATAGCATGGGCTATACCGAGTCGATTCTCAGGGAGAGCTTGCGATGGAAGCGTTACGGTTGGTAGTGAAGAAAGAAAACGAAGATTCTTCTTTGTCTTTAAAAGAATGAATAAAACATGGAAAAAGAAATGAAAGAATGGGTGGCTTTGTTCATGATGGAAAATGAAAAGAAATCAAAGAAGAGATTTGCTTTTGGAATTAAAACTAAAAGAAAGAAAACTTTGAAAAGATTTTGAAGATGGAGAAAACCATGACTAGCTAACCTTACTACCTTGCTAAAAACTTACTAAACTCCGTGATGGTGAATGTGTGCCTCATGTTGATTCATCGGCAAAGATTTGTCTTGCGTGTTGGTCTAATTACTTTCCCACTTGGATGACGGGTGATCACTCTTGGACTTGTCTTGTAGCCTCATAGATGTCATAGGCCTACAAGATAGACTTTCAATAATGGAATCAAAGAGCGACACTCAAGGGATGCTAAGGAAGAAGATATAACATTCATTAATTGAAGTGAAGAAGTTGTACAACAAATAGCATATGTTTGGTGATCCATCTCCATGTTCCATCAAGGCACTTGTTCTAAAGACAAGGCTCTAAATGAGGCACACATGAATCATATGGAGAATTACAACAAGAACTTGCCAAGCAATGAAAGTAACCCATCGGAGAAGAGAAGACCATACAACTTGTAAGATTAAAGATAGCAATCACCCATGAGTTAGTAGTTAGCAAGGTTAGTGGTTTAGCTAGTCATGTAAGAAAAGTTAGCTACTAGCCATTACAAGAAAGAAAAGCAAAGCATGAATTAAATTGCAAGTAAAGTAAAGCTAGAAGTAAAGAAAGCAAGTAATACTAGAAAATGCTCAAGTAGAGAAGAAGAGAATGGATCAATCCTTGCTTCACAAGTTGTCACACCTTGGTATACACAAGCTTTCTCTCTCTTACAACTCTCTTTTACAGAATTTCTAGGGAGGAAGAAGACTAAGAGAAGTAAAACCTAGAGAAAAATCAAAATACAATATCTACCCTATTCTCTCCCTCTTTCCTCTCCTACTCTCTCCGTTGCGCTCGTGCAGACCCTGGTCCTGTATTTATAGCCTCAGAGAGAAGCATCTAGAGCCCAGATCGTTGGAGAAAAATTCGGGCTCCAACAGAATTGTAACTGCCGCAAGTTGGCGGCAAATCCTAGAGATACACGGCGCAATCTTGGCCGTTCAGGCCAGATTTTCTGGTACAGGTTTGTTATGAGTTTGTTATCCACGTGGCCTTCTAGAAGATTGAGTTGGCGCGAGGATCTCTCCTGATTCTGGATTCAAACTTGGGCTCTTTTGGGCTTTGAATTAATCTCTTTAATTATTGCTAATTAAAGAGATTTTGGGCCTTTTCTCTTTTAAGATGTGGACCTGCAAAAATAGAGAGAAGAACATTAAAAATCATATTTTTATTTGCAATATGCATGGGAATGATGTGGTAAAATATGCAAAATTGGATAACAATCACACCCCCACACTTATTCTTTTGCTCGTCCCGAGCAAAACAAAGAAAAGAAAAACTATACTACCAATTTTATTACACCACTTTCGTAGGTGACACGATTGCACTGAGCACGTGCAACAAGCCGTTAAACCTCTAGGTTACCCTAGAGGAGGAGTGTTGTCTCCTGAGGGTTTTCAGCGGATTGCACCCACAAAATCCATAAAGAAAGAAAACAAATGTTAGTGTTTTGAAAATTCATTTTGAAAGAGAGACATGTTTTCAAACTATTTTTGCAAAAATATAAGTGATCTTAGGTCATAAGTCCACCTATAATTATTTTTTTTTAAACTTAGTCTCCATGCAGGATCTTGTCTTCAATTAAGGTAAGAATTCAAAATTGGATTGAATACTTTATCTTTCATAAAACCTAGATAGTATGCACATTGTGATAGTGAAGATTTCTGGGATTTCAACTCTAACCATAAAGCCATTTATTATTTATTTATTTATTTATATATATATATATTTTTTCTTCCCTTAGTTTAGGCTTTCTAGTTCACCCATGTAACGAGCCTATAACCGATGACTCCCAAACCAGTAGGTCTTAGGGCACCAGATGAGAAAACATCCCTCGGGTTTAAGGACTCGAGTGAAAAAGGCCACAAAACTAAGGGGGATTATTCTTTTAATCACCGTTAGGCGTGAATAACCATGCTTCTTGAGGCACAATTATCCAGCTTAATAAGTGATGTTTTATTTATATATATATATTTTTTTTCTTTTTTTATATTTTTATGGCCTTTTTGGTCTTTGTTTCCATCCCAAAAATGTGTAAGTGTGAAGTGCATACTATCTAAGGCAAAAAATTCAAGATAAAAATATCTCCCCAATTTTTCTTACTTAGCCTATAATTTTAAACAATATCCATTATTTCAACTAGGTTTAAGATGTCATAATTAAGGCTTTCTTAATTTCTAAGATTATCTTAATTTTCTTAAAAATAGATCAAAACTTTGTCTCTTATTTCAAAAAGTTTTTTTTTATTTTTTTATTTCTAAAAGAAGTGTCAAAGAAAGAAAATCTAAAAACTCTATGTTAGTAAACCCTCCCCCACACTTATTTCATGCATTGTCCTCAATGCATCGTGATATATGTTTGCATAAAACAAATAGAGAGGGAAGGAAAAAATTACCTCAAGGTGGTGGTTCCGGTGGCGGCCTGATTGGTCCACGAAACATGGCCCAATCAACTTTACTTTGGGTTTGGAGGAACCCACCAGAAATATCATGAATACAACCCACTAAAAAGATAAATCCATGAAGGATCTTTATTAAGTATTTGACCCCATCTAATTTTCATTTTCCATAACTAATTTCGGAGTCAAATTTGTCAACTACCTTGTCCCAGAATGATGTATGAAATGATAGAACGGTTGACTTGGACTCAGGAAGGACAGGAACTAATACCGACTCAGGAAGGTGACTTAAGTCGAGTAAAGGTTCAGGAGTCGAAATGAGTTCAGGAATTGGGTCCAAGTCAAGAAGTTGAAACTCCAGTCGATATGTATTGTCCAACAATGGAATGTGACCTAATATAGGTGTTATCTCTTTACTTCCAATATGAAGGAATTCTAGCTCATCGCCATACAATTCTTCAAAACTAAGGTCAACATCCGGAAATGTGCAATCAGTTAACTGACCCCGAGTTGACTTATCCAGACACATGATCTTGTCAGCGAATAGGTCTTCAGAAGTAAAGAGATTGTGAGAATCTAGGTCACATATCTCATTGAGTTCAGTATCAAAATTGGAAAACTTGCCAATTTGTCAATAGTATCTTCAGAAGCGTATAATTGGTCAAGTTCAATATGATCCTCAAAGATGGGTGATTCAATTTCATTATGAATTGGGGCAGGATCCAATGTCGACTCCGGGAAAAGATTGAAGTCAGGTAAAGTTACCGGAGTCATTATTGAATCAAGAAAAGAATTGAATCACTAAGTTGGGGTTCAAGATCACATTCCTCATGTAGTTCAATTCCACAAAAATGTGAACTTGCCAATTTATCAATGAGACTTTCAAAGTATGAAATTGGTCAAGTTCAATATGATCATCATAAAATTTTGGTGATTCAATTTCACAATGGATAGGCACTGGATCCAATACTGACTTTGAAAATGGAGTGAAATCAGATAAAGATACGGGAGTCATTATTGGATCAGAAAGTAGAATTGAATCATCAAGTGGAAGTTCAGGATCATATTCATGTTCAAGTTCAATTTCAGGAAAAAAAAACTTGCCAAAATGTCAATGGGTTTTGAAGTTTGGACAAGTTTAAGTGGTTATGCTGAAATTGAATTATGATTTTCAAAACTACATGACTCATCGGCTCTAACAGAATGGCTAGTGACACCAGATCTGATCAAACGGTGAGAACGTAAAGATTCAACCATCATATCTATGTCACGATTTCTAGCATTTTGAGCATGAGTCATGTCTTCAAGCATCTTTCCATAATTGATGAATTCATTGTCTGGATGAAAAGATGAAGTATTGTCTTGGAAGTGATAGTGAAATTGTGAGTCCATCAGATTTTGTGATTTGTGTTTGGACTCACGCATACTCATTTCCAAAATTGATGGTATTCTATTTTGGACTGGTGGAAATGAGTCCGTGTCTTGAAAATATTGTGGACTGGGTGGAGAAGGAGGACAAGGTGGTTGGAAATTATGCTCGGGGTAAGTGAATCCCCACTGACTCGGTGAAGAGTTGAAATCATTATGAAAATTATAGTTATTAGATGGGGGGTATGGGTCATATTGAATCGGATAAGGCCAACCCGGCGTATGTGGTTGGTGCATATTGTAAAACGCCGGGTTGGAATTATCCGAATAGAATGGAGTCTGTGTGAAATATGGATTATTATTAGGATGGAAAAAATTGTAATTGTTGAATGCCATATCACACAATGAAATACAAACAAAAAGAAACAAACAAATAAACAATCAAGAAAGAAAAAATTCTAACCTAAGTTAGGGTAGACCTATGACCTAGACGACTCCTAACTGATTAGACCGTCCACGGGAGGTTTACTATAGACTTTGACCACAAGCTAATCAGCCAGGAAAGTTCAAGGTTGTTGGGAGGTCTTCCGTCAGAGACGTTCCTTAATTAAATAACCACCAACCTTTGGGCTTTCGGCCTCAATCCCTTTCCTAGACACTGATTTTACAAGAGTCAATTTCCAACACTTTTCCCCCTTAGGATAATCTCCTAAATGAGTCCGAGATGTCCCTAGGGCCAACGTCTAGCAAATTTTTATTTAGAAGCTTAGGATTGTGAGTGCTGGGATTGTGGTTTTTTGGGCTAAGGAAAGGGTGATAAATCCCCACCTTATCTTATTTATGGGTTATGCCCTTAGAATTGATTTGTGCAAGTGTACGATATAAACAAACAAGGTTCACTCAAAGCGTATTTAAATCAAACAAAGAGTGAGTCCTAGTCAATATGCAATGCGTACGTACCTTGCCTCCAGCACTCTTCAACAGTAAAAGTAAAGGAATTGAAAGACACGTGCCTAGAGATGCAAATGTCTAAACAATTTTTTTAACTTTTCAACCAATGTTTTACTGTTTATTATAATTAGCAGGAGTATGGTGAAGCATACAAGAAAAGAATCATTGCAGAAGCTGTATTTTGCAAAGCTGAAGACCCTGCAGAAAACTTGTCAGTAGTGAACTCAGGATTGCCGCAAATCTGCGGCTGGGGCCGAGATTCTGCGGCAAAACTGAGGGATCCTGGTCTCTGCTTTCAAGAGCAGAGGCCCAGTTCCACTTATATGTTACTGCAATGCTATTTTTTCTGTTTCTTCACCTGTAACCTGCAACAGAGAAGAAAATGCGTTTAGTTCTTCACTTTAAACCAAAAACCGTTACTCTCCCCGGCAACGGCGCCAATTTGTTTAGACGGGAAAGGTGTTGTATTGTGGAGTATAATTTGCACACAAAATATATTCAATAAAAAGAGATAAGGTTTAGAATCAACCTTAGGTGCTTTGATCACTCCACAAATGTATTCAAAATGATTAATATACCTTTTCCTATCTCCGTTATAGCATGGGCTATACCGAGTCGATTCTTAGGGAGAGCTTGCGATGGAAGCGTTACGGTTGGTAGTGAAGAAAGAAAACGAAGATTCTTCTTTGTCTTTAAAAGAATGAATAAAACATGGAAAAAGAAATGAAAGAATGGGTGGCTTTGTTCATGATGGAAAATGAAAAGAAATCAAAGAAGAGATTTGCTTCTGGAATTAAAACTAAAAGAAAGAAAACTTTGAAAAGATTTTGAAGATGGAGAAAACCATGACTAGCTAACCTTACTACCTTGCTAAAAACTAACTAAACTCCGTGATGGTGAATGCGTGCCTCATGTTGATTCATCGGCAAAGATTTGTCTTGCGTGTTGGTCTAATTACTTTCCCACTTGGATGACGGGTGATCACTCTTGGACTTGTCTTGTAGCCTCATAGATGTCATAGGCCTACAAGATAGACTTTCAATAATGAATCAAAAGAGCGACACTCAAGGGATGCTAAGGAAGAAGATACAACATTCATTAATTGAAGTAAAGAAGTTGTACAACAAATAGCATATGTTTGGTGATCCATCTCCATGTTCCATCAAGGCACTTGTTCTAAAGACAAGGCTCTAAATGAGGCACACATGAATCATATGGAGAATTACAACAAGAACTTGCCAAGCAATGAAAGTAACCCATCGGAGAAGAGAAGACCATACAACTTGCAAGATTACAGATAGCAATCACCCATGAGTTAGTAGTTAGCAAGGTTAGTGGTTTAGCTAGTCATGTAAGAAAAGTTAGCTACTAGCCATTACAAGAAAAGAAAAGCAAAGCATGAATTAAATTGCAAGTAAAGTAAAGCTAGAAGTAAAGAAGGCAAGTAATACTAGAAATGCTCAAGTAGAGAAGAAGAGAATGGATCAATTCTTGCTTCACAAGTTGTCACACCTTGGTATACACAAGCTTTCTCTCTCTTACAACTCTCTTTTGCAGAATTTCTAGGGAGGAAGAAGACTAAGAGAAGTAAAACCTAGAGAAAAATCAAAATACAATATCTACCCTATTCTCTCCTCTCTTTCTCTCCTACTCTCTCCGTTGCGCTCGTGCAGACCCTGGTCCTGTATTTATAGCCTCAGAGAGAAGCATCTAGAGCCCAGATCGTTGGAGAAAAATCCGGGCTCCAACAGAATTGTAACTGTCGCAAGTTGGCGGCAAATCTAGAGATACGCGGCGCAATCTTGGCCGTTCAGGCCAGATTTTTTGGTACAGGTTTGTTATGAGTTTGTTATCCACGTGGCCTTCTGGAAGATTGAGTTGGCGCGAGGATCTCTCCTGATTCTGGATTCAAACTTGGGCTCTTTTGGGCTTTGAATTAATCTCTTTAATTATTGCTAATTAAAGAGATTTTGGGCCTTTTCTCTTTTAAGATGTGGACCTGCAAAAATAGAGAGAAGAACATTAAAAATCATATTTTTATTTGCAATATGCATGGGAATGATGTGGTAAAATATGCAAAATTGGATAACAATCAGAGCTCTACTAGCCCAGAATGATAATCAAGGACGAGAAAAAGCGATCTACTATCTGAGTAGAACAATGATCGGAGCCGAACATCGGTACAACCCGATCGAGAAGGAATGTTTGGCATTAGTGTTCACCATTCAGAAAATGCGACACTATCTGGTAGGCCAAACTATAAACGTCATATCAAAAGCCAACCCCTGAGGTTACTTATGACTAAGCCTTCATCATTGAACGGCCGGCTGGCAAAATGGGCCATATTGCTATCCCAATATGAGATGCACTTTTACCACAAAAGGCTATTAAGGGACAAGCGGTGGCGGATTTCCTAGCTGAGCACCCGATTCGAGGGCAACCAAACTCTACGAGGATCTCCCGGATGAAGTGGCCGAAGTCTGTTTGACTCAGACATCATTTGAAAGTCAAGTGTGGCAACTCTTCTTTGACGGTGCATCCAGAACAAGCCCAAAAGGACACCTAGTAGCAGGAGTAGGAGTAGTACTCGTCTCCCCACAGAATTATGTGATTCCCCGAGCCATTTCGCTTACCGAATCTTGCTCCAACAATGTAGCGGAGTACAACGCTCTTTTGATTGGGATGCAGTTCGCCGATGAGATTGGCGTTAAAAATCTCGAGGCATACGGCGACTCCAAACTCATCGTTAGCCAGGTTCGCGGGGAGTATGAAGTCAGACATGAAGACCTAGTACCCTATTACAACGCAACCGTCCACATGGCTGAGAAGTTTACAAACTTCTACATCGACCATGTACCGCGCAGGCAAAATGCGCATGCAGATGCACTGGCATCCCTCGCGGCCTCCTTAGCACTTCCAGCTGGAGCAATGGAGAAGATATTCGTCTACAGCCACGACCTGTATTGCCCGAGAATTGCTCTCAAGGACTATCAGGAGTCAAAGGGAGATTCTCAAAGCAAAGAAGCGCTGGAATTGTCAACCGGTCCAGAGCCTAGAGACTGGCGATTCCCCTACATTGATTATGTCCTATATGGCATCTTACCTGAGGATACCAAGGAAGCGGCTGCCATTCGAAGGAAAGCCCCAAATTCTACTATAATGCGATTACACGAACACTGTATCGTCGATCTCATGACAGGATCTTGCTTCGCTGCCTTTCACAAAAAGAGGCACAGGAGGTCTTGAAAGAAGCCCATGACGGCATGTGTGGAGCCCATCAACCTGGCCCAAAACTTGCATACCGACTCCAAAGGTTGGGATATTATTGGCCCAAGATGATCGCTGACGCCATCACCTATGCCAAAAGATGTCACGCCTGCCAAGTACATGGCGATTTCATCCATCAAGCACCAGGCTACCTTCACTCCACGCCTTCTACTTGGCCATTTGAAATGTGGGGGATGGATGTGGTTGGCCCTATCAGCCTGCCGTCATCAAAAGGACATCGGTTTATTTTGACAATAACTGATTACTTCTCCAAATGGACTGAGGTCGTTCCTTTGAAGGAGGTGAAGTCATCTGATGTGATCAAGTTCGTGAAGCATCACGTCATTTACCGTTTTGGGGTATCCCGGCGAATTATCCATGACAAAGGACCCCAGTTCATTAGCCAGGCTTTCCAGAGATTCTGCGCCAAGTTCAGAATCTAGAGTGTGTCCTCAACGGCATACTATCCTGCCGCTAACGGCCTCGCAGAAGCTTTCAACAAGACCATTGGCAAGCTTCTCAAGAAATTCGTCTCAAAAAGTCAACGTGATTGGGACGACAAGCTGGGTGAATGCTTATGGGTCTATCGCACAACTGTGCGAACCCCAACAAAAGCTACGCCATTTTCTTTGGTCTATAGGTGTGAAGCCGTGCTTCCACTCGAAATCCAAATTCCATCTCTACGCGTCGCCCTGACAGCAGAGATGACAACAGAGGAGAAGCATCGACAGCGACTCCAAGAATTGGAGGCCTTAGACGGTAAGCGTCTGCAGGCCCAGCAACAAATCGAGCTTTACCAAGCTCGAATTACCAGAGCCTTCAACAAGAAAGTTAAAGTGCGAACTTTCAAGAAAGGCGACCTTGTCTTAGCCGTCAGAAGACCCATGGTGATGACGCACAAGACAAAAGAAAAATTCCAGCCCAAATGGGAAGGGCCATTTGTAGTAGAGTCAGTCTACTCAAATGGGTCATATCGTCTCATAACGTCAAATGGCGATACACTCATGATGCCGATCAATGGCAAGTTCTTAAAGAAGTACTATCCTTAATAGTACTCCTCTTTCGATCAAGTTCAAAATTACACCTCTGATCAAAACAAGAAGAGCTTCTTCATTAATATCCAATGCCTCCGACGGCTAAGGATAGAGGAAAATGTTGGCTTTTAAGCCCAACATAAGTCTTCGACAACTCATCATGCTGAGGGGAATAGCATGACTAGCCCAACTCAAACGGTAGTTGGTAAAGGCATATCAAACCCGTTGACAGCTGAGGATTTGCTAAAAATCCTAAGGGACATGTTCCCCTTTGATCCGACGCCTCCAACGGCTAAGGATAGAGGAAAATGTTGGCTTCTAAGCCCAACATAAGTCTTCGACAACTCATCATGCTGAGGGGAATAGCATGGCTAGCCCAACTCAAACGGTAGTTGGTAAAGGCACCTCAAATCCGTTGATAGCTGAGGGTTTGCTAAAAATCCTAAGTGGACCTGACTCCACTCTCCCCTCCAAAATCTCTTACCAATTCTCATCCATAGAATGGTAAGTCTACGAAATACAGTCATTGCCAAGTTAACACTATACCTCTGGCACTTCAAACTCCACTCGTCAATTCTCATCAATAGAATGGCAAGCCTTCAAAATTGCTCATATCGCAAATCCAAATTTGTCAAGTTAACGCTATACCTCTGACATTTTTAAACTCCACTTGTCAATTCTCATCAATGGAATGACAGGTCCTCAAACTGCTCATATCGCAAATCAATTTTTGTCAAGTTAATATCACACTTCTGACAAATTACTGTTAAGTTAACACTATACTTCTAAACAGTACATCGAGTTTCTATCAAGTTAACATCACACCTCTGACAGTCACCTTCCTTCAGACTTCCATATCGAAGCTGAAATGAACGATGCTAAGTTTAACACTACACCTCTAGCATCCAGGTCATCGCCAAGTTCAACAATACACTTATGGCCATGACTTTTCCTCGGACTTCCTTGTCAAAGTCGAGATGACTAATGCCAAGTTCAAAATTACACCTCTAGCATTACCCTCATTGTCAAGTTAAACATTACACCTATGACAATGACACTTTCAGTTTTCCCAAATGAAAGCTGAAATGCTTCTGAGTCAAGTTAATATCACACCTCTGATTTACATTCTTGTCAAGTTAACATCACACTTCTGACAAGATAACTTTCAACCCGTTAAGTTAATATCACACCTCTAACGGTAAAAACTTTCCTAGATCCCCGCGAATCTAGCCTCACTTGTTATTCTCCTCGACAGAACAACAAGTCTACCCAAAAAAAAAACATTGTTAGGTTAACATTACACCATTAGCAGTGTTTTCATTAACTCCCCAGCTGATCTTAATCAAGTTAATCCTAGACCTCTGATAAAAGTTCATCTTCCCTGGGGGTACCAATTCAACCTGTCACTTTCTTTTTATATAGTGGCAGGCCCACCAAAATTATCTTATCTCTGTCAAGTTAATATCACACCTCTGACAGCATTGTGGGGTTCCTCAGATAGGATCTTTTCTCCACAAAATTTGACTTGTTAAAATTTTCATCATAGTTTTGACAAGCCAAAGATTCTTTGCTTCTATGCGTCTGACTAAAAAGAGACAAAAGAGTTCAAGACAATAGAAGAGACAAAAAGAAAAGTGTCACTTTTATTTATATCCAGGCATATGAAAGTGATACAAAACGCTCTCTTATACAATGAGATGAGTGTTACAATTAAGGAGTACACAAAGAAGTCCCTCTCCCTCTCAGAGGTTGCACTCACTCCTCAAAGCTGCATACAATTCCAGGTACAAGATGTTTGGAAGGGCATCAAAGTAGGATCAGACGTCGTGGCAATGATCAGAAGCTGGTTGCACCACGATGCATGATGTAAACATCGAAGAAGTCCTTGGTTGATCAAGAACAATGGTGTTTCTTGAGGTCGAAAGGCAGCAGAGTCTTCTGACTCCACCTGACCATCCGAAGTGGGGGTGTGATCCTTCGTTGATGAACATCTCTTCCGCCAGAAGGTCGTCCAGTGAGCATGGAGTTTCCTCGATGTCACTTCTGGGGTAAGAGAGGAGGTTTTAAGACCTCACAGGGGATGCCACCCATCACTATATCCACCGCTACCCCCGCCGCCATCCTTACTCTGACCATGCCATGCCAAGAAGCATGACTGGTGCGTCGAATTCAAAGAGATCTTGGCGAGGGTCCGGTCCCAATCTCCTGAAGACAGGAGTCATGACTTCTTCTCCTGTGGTCGACCATCGACCAAGTTCGTTGGCCGATATATTCTCCCAAGGGCCCAGCGAACATGAAAAAGGATGATCAAACCTACCTGCAAGGAGCAACAAAATTAGAAAATCTGAAGCCTAGTATACTTCAACAAAAGACACTAAGTGACAAACGCAGCTATCGTTGAGGACTTCAGACGTGGGAATGACCCGCGCAGCGAACATCTGCGGCGACAGAAACAGACGCGGTCAAAATTGTGATATACACAGAATTCAGACGCAGTCTCATTTTACATCCGCGCTTGCCATCTCCCTGTTGAATGAACAGGAGTTGCAAAATGCAAGCCCGAAACCTTCAGCCCGAAGTTAAAATTCTTCCAAGTCAACGCCCTCAAGGCGCAAGCTCTGTGTGCAAAACCGTCAGCCAGGGGCCAAAGCCCACTGTATTGGCGTCCAGAGAAGTTTAAGTCGATGGCGCAAATTCCAGAAAAGGAATGCACCAACTAAGACTTCAGGAGAAAATCCAGATGATGATATCTCTTTAAGAGATATCAAAATTCAAAACTGGCTGGGTTAAAAATGTCATGGCAAATTAAGAAGGCATACCCGCAGAGGCCTCTATTAAGAGTTGAACTCTCTGCATTGAAGCGCGGACATAAAAGGTGCTCAAAGAGACGCTTTCTGTTATTGAAATCACTTGACAGTGGTAATCTTCTGAAGAGACCAAACAGAAGTATGAAAGCTCTGGGTCATCTTCATCCATGGAGGCAAGCCCCTGGTAAAGTCCTTGAAGGGAGAAGATGGAGTCTCTCAGAGCACTCGCTGTTAAAAGAGGATAATCCAAGTATGGGACTGCTAAAGGAAAGGGGTAAGCCCTATTTATAGGAAGCCCATAATAACCATAATTAATGGTTCATTAATTAGAACCGTCGGCCTTAATGACCGCACGACTGTCAAAGCCCAATGGAAGGCTGAAGCGTGGAACGTCACTTCGGGAAACATCGAAGACGCTGGTCTCCAACTGCCAGCGCAGGTTTGGCATTAAAAGGCATTAACGCCTAAGCCCGATGAAGAACCGACGCGTGGACAACCGCTTCGGGAAACAACGGACGATGCGGGTTCCCAATCGTCAACAAAGACTTGACGTTTGAAAATCTCACAGGATCTTTATGTCAGGCTACACATAACGCCTGGGAAGTTGCACCAAACGCAGATGTGAGAGCTGCGTCCAGAGGCTCGCGCCTCTTTTTCAAAAAGTGGCGTCCTCCTTCATTCCAAGTTAGAAGACCCTTCGCGTCTCTTGGATGACTCAAGGTTGCTCCGCGTCTCTCGGATAACTCAAGGTTGCGTCCATCAACAAAAGGGACTCATTCTGGGGGTCTCAGTGGGAAAGCACATAAAACTGCGTCCCGAAGCTTACATCTTCAGCAGAGAAGGCCTATCACCTTCACAAGTGCCTTGGAGCTGCGTCTACATGAATGATGATGGTCTTGCACGGAGTCTCAGCGTCGCGTCCCTGACCGCGTCAATTTTAAGGGGGCATAAGATCACATTCTTAATGTATCCTGAACTCTGCGTCTGGATGAAGTTAAGGATTGCGGCCAGTGAATCACACTCAAAGCTGCGTCCTTCGCGTCTGCTTGAACCGCGTCTTCACTGGCAGGTCAGAATCGCGTGCCTCAGAGCCGCGTCTCTTTTTATGAATCGACGCTGCGTTTCATCAAAAGAACTTAGTTTTACCTAAGTTCAGTATTCACAGTCAGTAAGGGAGCACAACCAAAATCTGTGATTGAGAGGTTGGATTCATCTACAGCGGGGCAATGAAGATGGAACAAAAGTTTCAACGACTTTTATTATTCAAATATGATAAAAGTAAATACAAACACTCTTGGTGAATAGAGTGTCCTTTTCTTTACAAAAAGGAAAAGAAGAAGAAGGCTAAAAATCCTGGTCCGCCAAAGAACGGATTTGTTCTCTAAGGCGATGTATCTCATGTTGACGCGCCTTCTCAGCCTCCATGAGAGCCTGGGCCCGTAACTCCTCCTCGGATAAAAATCTCTTCGTAGCCAGCTGCACTCGTAGAGATTCCAGCTCAGAGGAATTAACAGAGAGATTTTCCTCAACTCGCGCCTTGGCAGCCTCTAATTCCGCTAGCCTCTTTTCAGAATTGGCCAACTTCTGTTCATTGATAGCAATCAAGGCCTCAGCTCTGGCTATGGTAGCTCGAGCATCGAGGATAACCTGCTTCGCGGCCTGCATGACCATCTCGGACTCCTTCAACTCGCCAGTTAGCTTTCGATGGTCAGCATGGAAACATTGGAGAAGACGGGTCCTTTCAGCTATCCTTTCTTCCATCTCCCTTCGCTCTTGCTCTTGAGCAGCAAGGAGCCTGGTCAGAGTTTCCTGGGCCTCATGAAATAAGCCAGCATTCTCCAGGGATCTAAGCTCTTTCAAGTCATGTCCCAACTGCTCCACCAGCAGCAGACACGCCTTGGCTGGTGAAGGGCCTCCGGCTAAATTGATGTTCTCGACCAGATTTCCGAGAACATCCGGGCGAATTCGAAGGAGCTATTCCCAGATAGGATGAGATCAATACATGAGCGCATGGAGGCAAAGAACTGCTGCACCACTTGACGCGCCAGCTCCCCCATGGTATCACCGCCTGGGAAGAATTCTGCTGAAGTGCTCCCCGATCCTCTTTCCATCACGGAGCGAGGGACGTAAACCGATTCTTCCGGTACAGGAATCAGGCTAACGACAGCTGCGGCAGGAGCAAGAGTAGCCACCGGCGCTTCTGGGGGTGCTACATCCGTAGAAACCTCCGAAACCGATGAAATGACAGTAAGCTCGACCTCTTCAGGGTCCTTGGCCAAGGTCTGAGCTGTACGGCCTCCCGGGTAGGCACTGACCGCCAAGTCTCCTACCTGAGCTTCCTCAGTGCCCTCTCAAATTACAAGAATATCAGCTACGACAGTAAAAGGAAAACATTCAAAATATCAATATTTCCTTACCTAGCTGAGGGTCCAAAGATGGCGAGTCCTTAGGCAAATCCTGCAGGGTGGAGGTCTCCCTGACTTGGATGATTGCCCTCTCTTGAGGCATCCCAGTAATAGGAGCCTCAACTCTCTCCTGCTGGTCCAGCTCCTATATCATCTCCTCGATCTGGGAGGAAGCAGCGGCCTCGCTAACCACGACCAGCCCAGCGATATGAAGCCAAATGAAAAAGAAAACATCAAAATCCTTTTCCTAGTTAAAAGGATGAGTTAGGCAAAAGGAGTACCTTCAGCAGCTTCAGCAGGAATAACTGCCGCTGGTGGTGACGCCGTCACCGGCTCACACCCATATATTTCCTCCTCCGAGATGTGTGAGAATTTACTCGGATCAGGAGGAGCGGGTTCATTGCCGAAGTCGACCTCATCGCCTGAATCATACCCTTCTTCTTCAGACGAAGAAGACGATAGTGCAACGCGAGAAGCCTCGGCAACCGGGGCCTTGCCACCAAATACCCCAGTGGTAGGGCTGGGGTCAACTACCCGAGGACTGGGGATTAATACACTAGGGGACCCAGGCTGTTGTGCCTCATCCCTCCTCTCATGAGCTGAGGAAGACCCAGGCTGAGTTGAGACCCCTGGAATCTCAACATCACCTCCACTCATTATGTCGACTTCAAGCTGCTCAGCCTCGTCAGCGGCGGTGGGTTTGTCAGCGAACTCCCCTTCCTCTAAAATCCTGGGGCCCCTGCTGCGCAACCCACGGGTACGGACTAAGGAGGCGTCATCCTCATCTTCCGTTTTTTCCCTCTGTTCCTCAACACCAGAAGGGATGTCTTCGGACGGAGAAACTGCGGCCGCCAAGTCTCTCCGGACCTTCTTGGGGGCAGGCTCAACAGTGGAAGTAGAGCCTTGAGGACACTTACGCGCCACCTGTCGACCCTTTGCCGCTCGCGGCTCCTCCCTTGATACCCTTCTGGTCTCCTTCAGAGCCTTCCGATACTCCTCAACGCCTCGTGAGCGTTTGTTGGACCCCAACTTTGCTTCGTAAGATGCATTGATACTCTCGATACATGAGTACTCCAGAGCAAAGTCAAGCGTTTGGTTGGCCTGGAAGTACCAGGTACAGAAGCTAAGGCTTGTACAGCCTTTCGGTTCCTTGGGGGGCAGACGAAAAAGCGCTTCCGTCCCTCCGGCCACACTATAATACCAAGCTCGAGCACCTTCAAACAAGTTCCCACTGAAGGCGAGTCGAGCATTGGGGTTACCGACATACAATTGATCATAGCCGAACTGTCGGGCGAAGCGATTCGGCATGTACGGCTCGATCGTGCACGAATTCCCTTGTCGAAAAAGCACATACCCAGGCCGAATATTGACCAACCACCAGAAAACTCCCGATGACAGCCTCGTGAAGTCATCTGGGCCCACGAAGTCAGCAAGTTTATCCCCGAAAGATGCACCAGCAATCTCGGGGAAGCAGCGATTGAGCTGGTAGTTCGAAGCAGTTAGAATGCACCTCCGAATGAAATACATATAAGTATTACACCAGCTTGAACCCTCCAACCGCTGTACGAAAGGGGTAAACCCCTCACTCCAAGACACCGGCGTCATCAGGGAGGGACAGTGCATAACGTACCAAGCCATTAAGTACGTGTAGGGAAGTTCAATCCGAGGGTTGGGACGTTTTACCGTCGGCCTCCCTTCTGAGTCAACAATCGGCTCACCCTGGGAGTCGACAACCTTTTCTATCCTGCACAGACTTTGAGTTAAGGCCCGCAACCCACTTTGAATACCAGCCGCCATGGCCGGGAGGAGGGCTATGGGCCTACCATAAGCCAGGAGCACCGCCGGGTACACTACGTCGGCAACAATCACTTCATGTGGCAGTGTCGGCACCACACAGCGCGTCAACCACAACATTAAGAAGCCCACCAGCAGTGCTCGATTGGAGATAGGGGTCCGGGCTTGATGATGGAAACTTTCGAAAACCGTGTCGGGTTCGAAAGTATCCTCGTTCGACTCCGCGGTGTAAGAGTCTACAGAAGCCTGAATCCTATCGGCAATCTCTTCGTCGGAGCTGGGAGCCAGTCGGGTCACTGGATGGTCTTTCTGATTGACGCCATTAAACAAGTAGCTTGCCCAAGACAGCTGCTTGACTCCCCTCGCCCTCCAAGAGGTTATCTGGCCGCAAATGTGGAAGTGACACAACACCTCCCAATAAGTCTCGTACACTCGAGGAGACGCTTTCTTCAAAAGGTGAAGCTCCTCAGTGGTCGGGACGTATTCCTCATAGGGAGAGTCCCCCATTACCAGCCCCGAGACTTCGTACAACTCGTGCAGGGCAAGACCCATCTCTCCGACCGGAGTGAAGAATGTCCCCGTCAGAGGATTGTAACGCTCTAGGACCCCAAAGAAGTTTTGAGAACTTGGTGGAATACCGTACTGCACGGCCCTGACCGCCTGGTACAATTCCACATGCTCCAACAGGCCTCCAAGATCGGCGAGGACGAAGCTCACCATCTTGCCCCACCAATACTTCTCAGTGGAATGGATCCACCCGGGCGAACGGAAGTCGACCGGAAAATCACCCCCCACTTTCATGAATGAGTTGAGGAAGGTGGTGCCGAGTTTAGGAGTCTCTTCTACTGGGTGATCGGTCCTCAACAGCTCGAGAAACAGGCCGAAAACCTCCTTATCATGACCAGCATGATATACCTTCTTGGAGCCTAAGTTGCCGAGAGTAACCTCAGGGACGGGTCGGGAAAGCTCCCATGTCATTTTTCGAGGGACGGACATGTGCTGGAGATAAGATAGTGGGTACATCCTCTCCATGTTCGGAAGGAAGAATCTTCTATCCCCTATCTGACGGAGCCATTTATAATCTCCGTCATGCAAAGAATAGCCGCCCTCGCTAATATGGTCTCCAAAGAAGAAAGCAGGCTTCTCCATCAGAGCGCGAGCATTCGTTGTGAATGCCGCGTCAGTCATAAGCTCCCGAAAGGTTGCCGCGTCAACATTGGCGAGCTTCTCCCTTCGCTCCTTCGACTTGTTGGCAGTCACAGGAGCAGTCCTTTGCAGCACAAAGGTTAAATCACGGTCAGCACCACCTACGTGCCCGAAGTGGCGCCTCTTGGAGAGTGGACTGGAAGAGTGTCGCACTGCATAAGAAAATGACACTTGATCAGAAGTCTAAACGAAAATTATTAAGTGTCTATAATTCAGACGCAGAAGAGATACTGGACGCAGAAATTATCAAAATCCGCGTCCAGACCTGAGGATCCGCGTCCAGACCTGAGGACCATGAGGCCAGCAGGGAGTCTGCGTTTTCAAAATCCAAGACTTATGAAAAATATCTAAGTGCTTGGACTCGGTGCAAGATTCATAAAAACCAGCGTCTGATGTCACAGAACGCAAGAATCAAGTCTGCGTCTGGATCTTTCACAATTAGAAACATTCTAAGTGATGACACTGGAACGCAAGGCTTACTGGCGCCCTATGTTCAACAAATAAGTACATCCTCAAGCGGATAAAAGCGATAGGGTCATCAAACTCGCGCCTTGTTTGTTAACTCAAAGACCGCGTCTGAGAACCAAACGCGGTTTCGAATCCATGTTGGCAGTTCTCCTTCAAAGAAAGGATTTTTAGGGTTATAAGAACTCAATAAACCCCTCTAATGGCAAAGATCAAGCCTGATGGCGTTATACCTGAGATAGGGGCTTCCTGCATGGAGGAACCGCCCCTTTGGGCCTCAGTGACGACCGCCTTTGATGATGAAGCAGTTCGCTTGGCCTTGGGTGCCATTGCGAAGTAAGAATCTTATGCTAGACGGAAGAGAAGGGAACAAAGAGAACTTCTTTCTCAAAACCCTAACAGATGCAAGCGAAGACGAAAGAGAGATTGATAATGACTCTCTCAATGACTGTCGCCCTTTATAGGCACGGTGATTCGCAAAGATACGCGGCGCTTGGCTCGACGCCGAATCACCGCCTAACGCGTGGACAGTGCATTTAATGCAGCGTGAAGTTCGCACGCCAAAAACAAAGTGTCCCGTCGGCTCCACAGGACACGTGGCAGTGCACTCATGGCATGGCACGGATTCGCACCCAACAGCCGCACCCCTTCAATGGACGCATCCCTTCAGCTAGGCCATTGTTGCGTCCAACAAGTCGCGTCTTTACTCCAAAAAGATGCGTCTCTCCAAAAGTTCGCATCCTTCCAATCAGCCCAAGAATCGCGTCTGAACAACAGTCGCGTTTTCATTCCAAGAGATGCAGCCCTATGAAAGTCGCAACTTTAAAGCTGGCGTTCAGTCCTCGCTTCTGCAGAACAGTTCAACAGTACACTGGCACAAGCAGACGACCGTCCACTCCTGACTTTAAAGTGCAGCCACGACAGACTTAAAGCAATCGGGGAGGTTTAGACTGTGCATCTAGACACTCAACACGATCAACTTTGGTGGCTTCAAAGAGTTCCACAGTACACTCACGAAGACCATACTCCAGACAAGATCAAACCCGGAGCATTGACAGTCCAGTCATAAGGGTGAGCTCAGCTAGAGTCCAAAGTATTTCGAAATCCGTCCCACATAATTGCGGAATATCGAAAACTTTGGAGGGGGTTCTGTAGGCTGTCTAAAAATCACTAAAAGACAAGCCATTAAAAAGCAGAATTCCAAGTTCTAGACGCGAGGCTCGACAGCCGCGTCTCAACCAACACAGCAGCATCAAGGCGCGAGGGTCGAAACCCGCGTCTCAGCCGCACCAAGGCACGAGGCTCAACAGCCGCGTCTCAGCCACACCAAGGCGCGTAGGTCAAAACCCGCGTCTCAACAGCTCCAAGGAGCGTGGGCTGACACCCGCGTCTCAGTTGTAACCGTCCCGGTTTCGGGGCCAATCATGGCCCACATAACGGGGAAAGTTAGCCCCCATTATGGAGTGTTTTTAGGAGGCACGTACGCCCCTAAACCCCTATAAATAGCCCCGTCGCTATGAAGAAGGGGTGGGATTTTCGGACGAATTGAAGAGAGGGGATTGACAGTCGAATTTCGGTCAGAGGACTTCTGGAAGAAAAGAGCTCTGAGAGAAAAGAGAGAGAGAGAGAGAGAGTTAAACCCTTCAGAGAACTTGTTGTGTTCTAGTTGCTCTTTGCCTACCTTCTCTTTGAGAGTTTTGGTAGACAGAGCTGAGTTACTCCATCTACCATCCGAAGAGGAGATCCCTGGAAGGTCTCGACGGTCACCCGGTCAACGGAGAACAAGATTCACTCTCCATCGCCACTTGAAGAACCCAGCCTTAAACAAAGGGAGGATTCAAGACCCAACATCCTCCCTCCCTTGTAATCGGAAGACCGATCTATTGTAATCTTCTATCCAATCAAAAGAATTTTACAATCGAATCCTCCTTTCCGACGCATACAGTATCAATCTTGACATTTCTTGTATACTCATATATTTTGTATGTATGTATGCTTTCACTTCTAAGAATATCAATTTCAATTGGTATCTATTTTCATACATATATATGTTTTATTTGTACTTATTATATCCCTATATCTTTAAGCACAAAATCTTGTTTATGCTAGTGCTTGAGCTTCAATTTTGTTTCAATTGATTACTTTTAAATTGGTATCAAGCCTATGCATTATTTTAGTTCGTATTTCATAAAGGGAGAGAAAATTTGATTTTGTCTTTCAATTGGTATTTGTACTCCCATACTTTATGATTGAAAATTCAAATTTGGTATCATATGTTCAAAATGAAAATATTTACAATTGGTATCAAAATTTTGTGTTTAGACATTCAAATTTTATTATGTTTAATTTCAATTGGTATCAAGATTCTCATGTGTTTTGTTTAAAATTGGTATCAATATTTTTTTTTGTTTGTTTCCTTCAATTGGTATCAAGATGCTATTCCTTGACATATTTTCAATTGGTACCTTAATTGATTGTCACCCCTAATTGACTTTGTTCTTGTTTTAGACCAAAAAGGGGGAGAATATTGTTTTTCTTGTTTTCAACCTTTTATTTCGAACAAAAAGGGGGAGAAAGATTTGTTGATTTGGTTTTGTTTTTACCCCTCATCGAAGGTTGATTCTTTATATTAAAAAGAGAAGAAGATTTTGTTTTGTTTTAGTTTGTACCCCTTTGTTGATGATTAACAAAAAGGGGGAGAAGTATTTTGGTTTATATATGCATGTTTATGTTTTGCATATATTAAGTTTAATTTAGTTTAATTTTAATTAATATCTAGAGCATGTTTTGTAATTGGTTTCTAGAGCATGTTTTGTTTTAAACATTTCATTGAAATCTAAAACCTTTTATTGTTTATGCATAAATATGCATGTTGTATGTTTTAAGAGCCTTCATTGCATATTCATTATGTTTATTTGTTTATGCATGAGTTAAGGGGGAGCTTCTTTGAAGCTTAACTTTAATTCATGCATATATAACTCCATGAGTTTTGTCATCATCAAAAAGGGGGAGATTGTTGGCCCAGAGGCCTTCCACTCTAGTTTTGATGATGATTAACTCATGTAGTTATGTGTGCTAATAATCTTGTGATTTTAGTTTCAGATCATTAATCAAGTTATTAGTAGGTGATTAGCTTCAACAAGATGATTTGGAAGCTTTCACATGTTGATTCAAGAGCCCGAGCGTCAAAGATCATATATAGCACTTGCTCGGTGGATCAAGGAGTTTTGGATCGAGTCGGCTTGGAGACGACGCTCTACAAGAAGACTTCGGTACATAGTTTAGTTTAGTGTTTTGATCTAAAATTGTAAAGATTAGAATAGTATGATATGCTCAAGTTCACAACACACACGTTTCATGTTTTGAATATTGATTTTCGATTTTTCGGTTTTAGGTTTAACCGATCTTAGTTTTCATGAATAGATAGATCAAAACAAGTTTACATGGTTTAATGTATATTAGATTTGTTCTATATACACGCATGCTTAATTTCCTAGACAAACTTAGTTTTGACTTACCTATTTCATGTGTATTATGTTTTGGTATTTCTAACAAAACATAATTTTGGAATTAAGGACAAACACATGGATATATATATGTTTCATGTATATAGGATTATATCCATATATATCATGCCTAAATGTTGTTTAATATCATGTTTTTGTATTTGGATGAGTTTTGAACAAAATGTGTTTTCTATTCAAAAATTCAAGTTTTAGAAAATACAAGTTTTGGATTTTGGTAAAAATAATAAGACTCAAAAATGTTTCAAAATGTTTGTTATTTGTGATGAAATTTTTATCACAATTTTATATTTCAATATAAAATGATAAAACTATTTTTGGTGATTTTTAGAAAAGATAAAAGAATTTTTAAACATGTTTCTAAATCAGTTTTTTTGTTCCAGGCTTCAACCAAGTCGACTAGTCGAATGACCAAGTCGACTGGGGCTGAAGTCGGTCGACCGGACCGGTCGACCGACGTGCACAGCCTTGTGCACGTCTGGCTGGTTGGCACGGTCGACCGGACCGGTCGACCGTCCCAGAGAGCAGAGCTCTCTGTATTTTTGGGTCGACCGTGCCGGTCGACCGTGAGCTGGCAACGGGCAGAATTTGACCGTTGGACGAGTCGACCGGCCGGTCGACCGGCAGTGTAATTTTGGCAGATTCTGCTGCCAACGGCTATATTTTTCTGGGGTCTATAAAT
This sequence comes from Agave tequilana, assembly GCA_038442645.1. Lineage (NCBI taxonomy): Eukaryota > Viridiplantae > Streptophyta > Magnoliopsida > Asparagales > Asparagaceae > Agave > Agave tequilana. Next base: position 44,813 of record JAVJIF010019998.1, on the reverse strand, counting down.
ACCCCATTTGTGAGAGTTTTTCTCTAAGAATTTTTAGTGCGAATTTTTCCTACTCTCTAGTGTTTTCACAGCAATCAAAGAAGTTTTTGGATTCAAATTGAACAATCTATTTGGTGTTTTTGCTAGGGTTTGGAATATCAAAGAAAAGGGTTTTTTGGAAAAAGAGTTTTAATTCATCTTCTATATCTTGGTTTCAGTTTTCCCAAGGATTTTCTTTGTGATTTTGATTTCCATTCCATTGGTTTTCTCCACACTTGAGCAACATCTACTTTCTTATTCTATAGGATCTTTGTGTGGGAGAAAGAGATTGTTTGTGGTTGTTGTTTAGACCACCGAGTTAAAAACCCAATCTTTGCTTTGTGCCTTGCCCTCATTGTGTTGAGAAAGTTGTGCATTTGGGTTGTATCCCTCAAGTTGTGAGGTGATCCTTGTGTTTGCTTTGTGCTAATCCCTCAAGTTGTAAGGTGATTGTTTTGTTGGATTGGAGCTTGCCTCAAGGAGGAGGTTGTGGTTGTAAAGAGAGGAGTTGGGTACTCCTTGTGAGAGTTCTTTGTGGACTAGCTAGTGGATTAGAAATCCTTCGTGTGTCGAAGGCGGGGATGTAGAGCTGGGTGCTCGAACCTCGAAACATATCTTGTTGTTTGCGCTTAATCCATTGACTCTCTCTATCTCTCTCTTTACTTTGTTCCTTGCAACTATTCATATTGTGATTCATTATTGCTTGGCTTGGTAGTGTGTGCATCACTTGTTGATTGCACTTGAGTGTATTGCATTAAGTTTTTAAATTCCGCATTGAGTATATTAGATTAGCATAATCACCTATTCACCCCCCCTCTAGGTGATTTTTCAAGTTCATGTCGAGGTAATCAAAGAAATTCAAGCTCAGATTGCATCTCTAGCTCAGAGAGATGAGCTAAAGAAAGTAGAGATGATGAGTCCTTACCCTTGGAATAAAACTCAAGTCCCTATCCACCAAAGGTCAAGCCACCTATGTTGCACACGTATGATGGCAAGAGCTCACCGAATCAGCACATCTATTACTTCCGATCACAAACTGGCAACGTGATAGACAATGACGCTGTCATAACTAGACTATTCATTAGCACCCTTAAGGGGATTGCCTTAATTGGTTCAGGAGTCTACCTAGTAGTTCCATCAATTCTTGGGTTGACCTAAAAAATCTAGTTTCACTCTCGATTCTATGAGGATTACACCAAAGTGACTATGGACAAGCTCCTCTTGGCAGTCCAAAAGGAAGAGAACCCGTGCGATAATTTATTGAGAGGTTTTGTAACCTTTCTCTTATCTGTCCCACTGGCATGCCATTACCCATGCTACTTCAGACCTGTCGGCATAACTTTCTCGATAAAATAAAATTTGTATGGGAACTATCAAAGCCCATACATGAAAAGAGCTTCTCGAGCAAGCTGAAAAAGCCGAGAAATCAGCTACGAAGTTTGAACCCTCAGTACCCAAGAACAAATGGGGGGTCAATACCAAGGAGCGTGATGCAGCCCAATTTTTCTAACCAAAAGGGAAAGAAACCATGGCCGTTGAGGTATCAGTGGTAGCTTAACTGAAATAGAAAGGCGGCACAAGTGGCAATCAGGAATTCAAATTTCCGTCAAAGGTCTATTCCTTCAAATATGAGCAGGTGGTGACAATCTTCCACTTACTTCACAAGGGTAATAAGCACAAATTACCCGAAGTTCAGCGACCAAATGAAGTGGGACATATAAATGATACCAACTACTGCCTCTTTCACAGAATAATGCATCATCCCACCAAGGACAAGATCTAAGCATTAGTGGAAGGTGGAGTTTAGACTCTCAAGTCAGAGTAAAAGAAAGTCACTGCGAATATCGTGACTCTCAATTTCGGGACCTTCTCGACAACAATGGTTCAAGATGGAGTGACCCTAGTTCCTAAAATCAGACTGGATATTATCAACCCAATGGCAGAAGCGCAGAAAGTCAACGGCCTCGTTCTAATGATGACAAAATATGAAAGATCATGTGGGTCCACCGGGATATCGTCAAAGATGAGCAATGGGAATCCAACAAGCCCAAGCTCAAAAGCAAGTAGTCTGTCGTTGTCTCTCTTGTAATGGATGACGACGCTTATAACTTCTCTTAGTGCTCAGAAAAGGTGAAGCTTGCCTTGGCGGCACAGCCCACTACCTTGCAACCAGTAGGCACTCGGTCTGAAAAGCTATACCTGCGACAGTATGACTAGACCCCCGACAAGACACAGCAGTCAACAATGTCGGAAACAACTGCACCAGTCCAGGCTTCGGCACCAGCCTCACCACTTGACAAAGGGAAGAAAAAGGAGGTCCGATTCGACAAATCATTGAAGAAGGATCCTCCAAAGGGGCCCAATGCTCCTTTTCGCTTCGATATATTGGCACAGCTTGCTAATATTCTGGCTCGTATGACTTTGTATGAGCTACTTTGCCTCTCAAAGGAGACAAGAGAGGCGCTTAGGGATGTGCTTGCTGACTTAAAAACCTTTCTGACACAAGTGTCGGCAACCGCTATTGATGACGACGGGATTCCGTGCCCCCAATGTTATTTGGTGCAACGACAGGTGCCATCCATCACCTTCACTCCTGAGGACATGCTCCTCAAAGATAATAAGCACATAGACCTCTATCCTATACTGGGTATATTGGTTTACATGTATCGAAAGGATCCAAGTTGATTTAGGGTCTGCTCTTAGCATTATCCTAAAGAGGCCTCTTTACTTCCTAGGTATCCCACTTAGCAGATTATCCACCACCGCTACAACCATTTATGGCTTCAGCGACGGGAGTAGTCACCCTCTGGGCAAGATTTGCCTTTGATGCTAAATTGGAGATTTGAAATAAGAAGTAACGTGCTACATCATCGATGCCGACACGTCTTACAACCTCTTGCTTGGGCGACCATGGATTCATGCCAACTGGATTGTCCCTTCCATATTGTACTAATGCTTTAAATATGTGGAAGATGATATTGTGATCTGAACGGTATTCGCTGAAGTATAACCGTTCAAAGGAGTGAAGAATTACTTCACAGACTCCCTCCTCTACTAAGAGGATATCGAACCACTGAAGCAATCATTGCCCGATAACGTCGACAGTGGCAATGAGGTAGACTCAGAGTCAGAAGAATATGCGCCAATTATTATTAGTTTAGAACCAGTTGTAGCATATCTAGATGATTTTGATTGTAATAACCCCACCAAAAATAAGGGCGAATGGGTCCTTAATGAGAATATTGCTTTTGATTACTCTTTGTGTCTTGAGGATGTATCTTTCAATGAAGTCCTTACACATGCCTTTACCAATCTCAGAAATGGCATGCATGCATATTCAGGACAATGAAGGGTTTATCTTCATTATCCCTCCTTGTAAAAGGGACCAATCATCAATTGTATTTGGTAGAAGCCGAGCTTAAGCCCTGACATCTAGAGAATCGGATGATGACTTGGAACCCCCAAAATTCTATCATTACACACGGTAAGCACACCGCATGATGAAAAGAATGGGGTACAGCTTGAATCGCGGAGATGGCCTGAATTTTGATAAAGGGCGGCGCATACCTTTGCAGCCTTTCGTACCTGAAGGAAAACTTCCCAATTATTATGATAACACGCAGAGAGTTAGGATATGTCACTTCGCCTCTACAGTCAGAACCTAAGTCTGACTGATCACTACCATCTCAATCTTCAGATTCATCCAGCTGGGACTCTGCTGGTAGTGTGGGGGTAGTCTTCAAAATGCTCTTCGCCAACATGACATATATCAGTAAGATGGAGCAAGACGAACACATTGAGCCATTCGACGCTAATCCTTAGGCTCAACATCTTAATCTTCAATGGGAGAAGCGTTTCGAGTAATGCAAACCTCTGACCGAAGATAAGGTGATCCAAATCGACATGGGTGATCAAGCATACCAGATCTCATCTCTATAAGTGAAAGCCTATCGCCAATAAAGAAACAAGACCTCATATCTCTCATACGGGATTTTATTGATGTCTTTACTTGGAGCTATGAAGATATACCAGGCCTCGATCCTCAGGTGGCTATGCATCGTCTTAATATCAAATCGGATGCTAAATTGGTTAAACAACAATGATGGTTTTGACCTGACATCATGGAAGCAATTGAAACCAAAGTTTATGAATTCATCGAATGTGACTTCATTTGAGAGGAGCAACACCCAGACTGGGTTGCTAATATTATTCATGTACTTCAGAAAAACAGAAAGATCAGAGTTTGCATCGATTTTTGTAATCTCAATGCAGCCTGTCCTAAGAACGAATTTATGTTGCCCATTATTGATGTCATGATTGACAACACATGTGGCTTCGAAAGGATGTCCTTCATGGATGACTTTTCAGGATACAATCAAATTAATATGCACTTGGATGATGAAAAGCACACGTTATTCAGAATGCCATTGGGGGTATATTATTACACAGAAATACCCTTTCGGATTAAAGAATGCCGGTGCAACTTATCAACATGCCATGAGCATAATTTTCTGTGATCATCTACAAAAAATAGTCGAATGTTATGTTGACGACATTGCAGCCAAGAGTCGCAGTAAAAGCAACCATCTCGATGACCTGAGAATAGTGTTCAACATCTATGGGCTCACCAACTGAAGGTGAACCCGACCAAATCATTCTTGGGAGTGTCGAGTGGCAAGTTCTTTGGATTCATAGTTACATCCAAAGGAATTCATCTTGATCTCGACAAAGTTAAGGCAATCTACGGCATGCACCCCCGAAGACCCTCAAAGAACTCAGAGGTCTACAAGACAAACTTGCCTATATCCGAAGATTCATCACAAATCCCTCTGGTCATTGCCAACCATTTTCACGATTAATGAAAAAAGCGTCTCCTTCATATGGGATGAAGCTTGCCAAAAGGCTTTCGAAGATATCAAAGAATATCTTATCAAGCCTCCAGTCCAGGCGGCTCCTGTTTCAGAAAAATCATTTTTGCTCTATGTACGAGCTATGGACCACTCTCTGGGCGCTCTTCTTGGACAAAAAAATAATGAAGGCTTTGAACAGGCCATCTACTGCTTGAGCAGAACTCTGATCTGGGCCGAATCTCGATATAACCTCGTCGAGAAGAAGTGTCTAGCTCTCATCTTCACTGTCCAAAAGACACGACATTATTTGGTTGGCTAAACCATACATGTCGTTTCAAGAGTCAACCCCCTGCACATTCTCATGACAAAACCGGGTCTTTGAACTCTAGACTTGCTAATTGGGCCATTCTACTATTCCAATATGACATGCCTTTTGTCCTCCAAAAGGTGGTCAAAGGACAAACTCTTGCAAACTTTTTGGCAGCCCATCCAGTTCTGAAAACATAAAAACTACACACGGACATTCTGAATGAGATCATCAAAGCCAATATAACCTCAGAAGATGGTGTATGGCAGATGTTCTTTGATGGTTTATCAAGAATAGGCCCTACAGGCAAGATTATTGCTGGAATAAGGGTAGTATTTATCTCGCCAGAGAATCACATTCTTTCTCGTGCATTTTTATTAATACAGTCCTGCTCTATAATGTAGCTGAGTACAATACTTTGCTCATTGGCCTTCAACTCGCTCAACAAATGGGGGTACAATACCTTAAAGCTTATGGTGACTCCAAATTGATTATCAACCAAGTCAAAGGAGAATATGAGGTCCGTCATGAAGATCTGATACCTTACCACCATGTAGCCATCAAGTTAGCCAAGTTATTTAACGACTTCTACATTAGCCATGTGTCTCTTCTCCTGAATACAAAGGCAAATGCTTTAGCTACACTCACTGCTACATTGGCCTCACGAGTAGACACCGATTATCGTCTTACGGTGGCTACTCGTCATCTCTTCTGTCTAAATTATGGTTAAGACATTAGCAAAGTTAATAGAACCTCGACTAACTTCGAACCAAAGGACTAGCGATTCCCAATCATCGACTACGTTTTGCATGGCATACTGACCGATGATCCCAAGAAAGTGGCTTTTATTCAACGAAGATCTACTCGATTCTACTATGATGCAGTGGTGAAGACATTGTACCACCGTTCATACGATGGTATATTTCTTCGTTGGTTATCTAGCTCAGAAGCATGAGAAGTACTTAAAGAGGCCTACGATGGCATATGTAGAGCTTACCGACCAGGCCCAAAGCTCAAGAACCGACTGCACCCATTTGGCTATTATTAGCCAACCATGATTGCTGACGCAGTTGAATATGTAAGAAGATGTAAGGCCTATCAAATCCATACAGATTTCATACACCAACCCCCGGGGCTACTCCACCTACAGTCGCTTCATGGCTGTTTGAAGCATGGGGAATTGACGTTGTAGAACCCATCAGTCCCCCATCGGCAAAAGGTCATCGGTTCATCCTTATGATAACCGTTTACTTCTCAAAGTGAGCAGAAGTTGTACCACTCGCTAAAGTTAAAACCACCAATGTGGTCAATTTCATCAAACACCATGTCATACACCGATTCGGTGTCCCCAAGCGGATCATCCTTGACAATGGTCCCCAATTTGTAAGCCAATCGTTCTATCAGTTTTGTGACAAGCACCAAATTCAGAATGTGGCTTCAACTGCTAACAACTCTGCCGTCAACGGGTTAGCAGAGGAATTTAATAAGATGATCATCAAGCTCCTCAAGAGTTCGTCTCTTCAAGCAAATGAGATTGGAATGAGAAGTTCAGTGAATGTCTTTGGGCCTACTGAATGACGGTCTAAACTCCTACACGCAATACACCTTTTTCTCTTCTTTACGGATGTGAAGCAGTCATACCTCTAGAGATACAAATGTCATCACTTTGCGTTGCTCAGATAATAAGATGACAGAAGTAGATAATAATCGTTTGCGTCTCCAAGAGCTAGAAGCGCTGGACGAGAAGCGGCTACAAGCTTAACAGTGTATTGAGTTGTACCAAGCTTGAATCTTGAAGGCCTACACTAAAAAGATTAAGGAAAGAGTCTTTCAGATAGGAGATTTAGTTTTAGCTATTAGACGACCTATGGTTATGACACACAAAACTAAGAGCAAATTCCAACCTAAATAGGAGGGACCCTTCATGGTAGAGACAGTCTACTCGAACAGAGCATATCACCTAGCGAATCCAAATGGCAACACGCTCATGATGCTGATTAATGACAAGTTCTTGGAGAAGTACTATCTCTGATCATGTTAACATCATACCTCTGATCAAGAAAGTACTGTGCATAACCACGTTAACATTAAACATCTGGCCATTAATGTTGGCCCAAAAGGTTACACTCTCCATTTATTGAGTTTTGATGATGACAAACCAAATTAGTGCTATTTGGTACTAATGAGTTTGTTTAAGATAAGTTTCAGGTTAGTACCACATTTGGAGGCCATTGCTTAGCTATTGCAACAACTTCTAGGTTTCATGAAGTAAAGATGGCATATTGCATATCAAGGAAGGAACATAGAAGAAGGGGCTCTAGCAAGGCATAGCATGGCTCAAGACTTGAAGATTGCTCAACAAGATTTGTTTTTAGTTTTATAGGTTTAGAATTTTTTTAAAGAATGATGGATAGGTTTGAAGCTCAATCACACACGTTTTTGCGCACATATTGTTTCTAAGATTATTTTCTATAAAATATACAAAAATATTTTGATACAAAATCCTCTGCCTACAAATCAATTTTTATGTTTTATACTTAGTACTATTTAAAGATATTTTTCATAAAAATCAAAGTCTTTTCAAAATTGTGTTTTAAACTTGACTTTTGACCTGAGCCGGTCGACCGCACCAGTCGACTGTGCCTGTGTCAGTCTTGTCCGGTCGACCGGACAAGTCGACCGAGGTTCTGGCAGATGCACGTATCAGTGTGCATGTTTGCCGGTCGACCGGGCGGTCGACCTGACTGAAGTGGCTTTGCTCTCGGGTTTGTTGGGTCGACCGGCGGTCGACCGTTTGCCTGTAACGGCTCTATTTTTGTATAGGCGGTCGACCGACCGGTCGACCGGACTAGCCGTTGAACAGTAAACGGCTATTTTCTGGGCTGTTTTAAATTTTATCTTTTTGTGTTTAAAATTGGTTTAAGGGATATATTTCAAACCTAATACTCTCTGATTAATCCTAATTATGTTTTATCCCTTAACCCTAGCCCTCTCCTATAAATAGGGGTGTTTGGGGAGAGATTGTTTACAACAATTATTACAAAAAAATTCAAAAGTTTAAGGCATTCAAAAGAGCTTTTTTTTCTTGGTTTTTGTGCTGAAATTCTCTCTCATTTTCTGAAGTGTTTTTGAAATACTCTCAGATTTAATTTTCTTTCTTCACTTACAACAAGAGCTTCATTCCTACTCATTGTTCTCTAAGGACCTTTTGTAAGGGAAGAGACTTTTGAAAGAGAGAGTTTGTGGTCTTTTGACTACTCAGAAATTGCTTGTAAATGAGATTGTGGAGTTGGGTACTCCGGTGTAATTGTGATTTCTTTGTGATAGTGGAAGTAGCTAGAATCCTTCTGGGGAAGGCGGGGAGTAGGGCTGGGTGCTCGAACCTCGATAACATATCCTTGTGTTTGCGTTTGGTTTACATTCTTGCACTTATTACTTGCTTATCATCATCATTGCTATATTTACTTGCTTTCATTCATCTTGTGAATCTTGTTGGGTGACTGTTACATCTTAATTTTTTAATTTTTCCATTGATTAGCATTATCACCTATTCACCCCCCTCTAGGTGATTTTCAATTGGTATCAGAGCTTGAACTCTAGGTTTTGGCTTAACATCCATAGAGAGATCCTTAAAATTGCTAATCAACATTTTCATTCATACATTCATACACTAGTAAACATGGCCGATAACATTAAAACCCCTCCTAAATTTGATGGACTTAATTTCCCTATTTGGAAGGTTAGGATGACTATATTTTTGCAATCCTTGGGTAGCTTAGTGGCCAAGTCCTTGACCAAACCCTATGTAGCACCCGATGGTGATGAGAGCACTTGGACCGACTTCAACTTTAGAGAATATGAGGCTAACTCCAAGGCCCAAAACTCCCTATTAACCGCCTTGAATGAGGATGACCTTACACGAGTAATTCATTGCCAATCCGCCTATGAGATTTGGCAACATTTATTGGTCACACACAAAGGGACTTCACAAGTCAAGAGAGCTAAGATAGATCTCTTGAGGTCCCAATATGAGTCATTTAAAATGATTGATGATGAGTCTATTGATAGTATGATTACAAGATTTACTAAAATCACTAATGGTCTTTCTTCCTTAGGTGATGACATCTCCAACGATCAAAAGGTGCGGAAAGTGATTCGGGCTCTTCCGTCTTCATGGGAGATAAAGGCCACAACCTTAAAAGAATTGAACGATAAGGACGAGATGGACCTCATTAGTCTCATTGGAACCTAAAGACCCATGAGATGGAGAAGAAGGCAAGAGAAGAGGCCACTACTTCAAAGAAGAAATTCATAGCCTTCAAGACTTCATCCACCAATGATGACGATGAAGAAGACGAAGAAGAAGATGAGGAGCTAACTCTACTTGTGCGGAACGTCAAGAGGTTGTACCGGAAGAACAAGCTCAACTTCCGAAGAAAATTTGAAGGCAAAGAGGAGAGAAGGATCATTTGCTACAATTGCCGCAAACCCGGACATATCATGGCGGATTGCCCGGAGTTTAAGAAGAAGATGACTTCCTCCTTCAAGCCAAAGAAGCCGGAGGAAAAGAAAGCATACAAGGCAACGTGGGATTCGGAAAGCGAGTCCGAAGAAGAGGTGGATACGGCGAACATGTGTTTCATGGCAAACACTCCTAAGGTAACCCCTCAATCTCATGATGATGAAGATGATGAACTAAGTAAGGAAGTTCTTGTACATGCCTTTGTTGAACTTTCTGAAACTTATGACAATAAAAAGATTGAATGCTTTAAATTACAAAAAGAAGTTGCTTTTCTTAAAAACCAACTTGCTATGGTTTCTAAAGAAAAAGATGATCTTTCTTCTAATCTCATTTCTATTCAAGAAGAATTTAGTGCCTACAAGATTTCTTGTAAGGCAAAATCTCCTATGATTGATAAAAATGAAATTTCTTCTTTTAAATCTAAAATAAATGATTTTGAAAAAGTTTTAAATGATTGTGCTTTTAACACAAAGAAACTTGAGGACATGTTTTGTAAAAAGCACACCTCTCATGTTAAGTCTACTCATGCTCACACTACACATAACACTTCTCATGCTAAATCTTCCCATGTTCACAATTCTCATGCTCACAAATCACACACTCACTATGCTTTTAAATATGGTAGAGTGTATAGATGCACTTATTGTGGTAAGAATGGACATTTGGCTAAATTTTGTTATGACCAAGTAAATAGGACCAATAATCTTGTTTGGGTTAATGAAACTAACTCTTTAGGACCCAAGAAAATGTGGGTACCAAAATCAAGACCTAAATTATTTGATGTAGGTACACACCAAGGCCCCAAGACGTAGGGAGCGGTGGTACCTTGATAGTGGTTGTTCAAGACACATGACGTGGGATATCAACAACTTCACAACCCTATCAAGGTACGTGGAAGGTGGCTCCGTCACCTTCGGGGATGACTCCAAAGGAACTATCATCGGTATAGGTAACATTCAAATTGGTGCATCTCCTATTATAGAAAATGTTGTTTTAGTAGATGGTTTGAAACATAATTTGCTTAGCATTAGTCAACTTTGTGACCGTGGACTTAAAGTTGTTTTTGATGATTCTTCTTGCAAGATTTTTAATGTTAAATCTGATGTTTGTATTCTTACCGGTTTTCGTGACAATAATGTTTATATCATTGACATGCTTAATTTAGATTGTTCTACTAAATGCTTGAATGCTTTTGATGAAAATTCTTGGCTTTGGCATAGAAGATTAGGACATGCATCTTTTGACCATCTTGCTAGAATTAATTCTAAGGATTTAGTAAAGGGTATACCTTGCTTGAAGTTTGAGAAAGACCGCATTTGTGGTGCGTGCCAACTTGGGAAACAAACCAAGTCTTCCTTCAAACCAATTAAGGATATCATGGCTACTAGGCCCTTAGAACGAATTCATATGGATCTTTTTGCACCAACACAAACTAAAAGTTTAAATGGGAGTAGATTTGCATTTGTTTTAGTTGATGATTTTTCCCGTTTCACTTGGGTTTTCTTTTTGGAACACAAAGATCAAACTTTTTCTCATTTCAAGATTTTTCGAAAAAGGGTTGAAAAAGAAAAGGTTTTTCGATTTTGAAAATAAGGAGTGATAGAGGTGGTGAGTTTGTTAACCAACTCTTCATGACTTATTGTGATGAAAAGGGAATTAAGCATGAAATGTCATGTCCTAGAACTCCACAACAAAATGGAGTAGTAGAAAGGAAAAATAGAACACTTCAAGAGATGGCTAGGACAATGATAAGTGAATATGACCTCCCTCAATATTTATGGGCCGAGGCCGTAAACACCGCATGCTATATTTCAAATCGTATTTATGTGTGTAAGAATTCTTCCAAAACATCTTTTGAAATGTATCATTCTAGAAAACCTAATGTTGCATATTTTAAAGTTTTTGGATGCAAGTGTTTTGTTTTAAATACTAAGGAGAATTTGGGTAAATTTGATGCTAAGGCTTATGAAACCATCTTTGTTGGATATTCTTCTACTAGTAAAGCATATAGAGTATTTAATAGATCTTCACTTACTATTGAAGAAACCATGCATGTTAAGTTTGAAGAATCTAATGTGGTTGTTGAGAATGTTGTAGAGATTGAACCATTAGATGAAGACATGGAGAGACTATCCTTGAAGGACTCACCCGCTCAAGAAGAAAAGCAAGAATCAATTGGTGATGTTCAAAAGGACAAAGAGGAAAGCTCTCAACCGCTTCCTAAAGCTTGGAGATACGCTACAAATCATCCTAAGGAGCTCATCTTGGGTGATGCATCTAAAGGAGTCACAACGCGCTCCAAACTCCATGACCTATGTGGTAACTTTGCTTTCATTTCTCATTTTGAACCCAAAGGCATTCTCGAAGCCGAGACGGACCCATATTGGTTGCTTGCCATGCAAGAGGAACTCAATCAATTTGAGCGCAACCAAGTTTGGCACCTTGTTCCTAAGCCCCACGATAGACCAATAATTGGTACTAAGTGGATCTTTAGAAACAAGATGGATGAGTCCGGAAATGTCATTAGGAATAAAGCTAGGTTAGTGGCCCAAGGTTACACTCAAGTTGAGGGAATTGACTTTGAGGAGACCTTTGCACCCGTAGCACGGCTTGAAGCCATACGGATGACACTAGCTTTTGCATCTTTCAAAAATTTTAAACTTTTTCAAATGGATGTGAAAAGTGCATTTTTGAATGTTTTTATTAATGAAGAAGTTTATGTTTCTCAACCTCCTGGTTTTGTTGATCATGTTCATCCCGATTTTGTTTTCAAACTTGATAAAACTTTATATGGATTGAAACAAGCTCCTAGAGCTTGGTATGAAAGGCTTTCTAGTTTTCTAATTTCAAATGATTTTGTTAAAGGCAAAGTAGACACAACTCTATTTACTAAGCATGTTGATAATGATATATTAATTGTGCAAATTTATGTAGATGATATAATTTTTGGTTCTACTAATGAGCTTTTATGCAAGGATTTTGAAAAGGTCATGCAACTTGAATTTGAAATGTCTTCAATGGTGAGCTCAATTTCTTCCTTAGACTCCAAATCAAGCAATTGCAAAACGGGACGTTCATAAGTCAAGCCAAGTACGCAAAGGAACTCGTAAAGAAGTTTGGACTTGAAGGCTCAAAGACTTGCAACACTCCCATGGCAACTACAACCAAGCTTGATAAAGATGACCAAGGTAAAAATGTTGATATTAAATTATATAAAAGCATGATAGGAAGTCTTTTATATTTAACGGCAAGTAGGCCGGATATCATGTTTAGTGTGTGTCTTTGTGCTAGATTTCAATCGTGTCCTAAAGAGTCCCATCTTATTGCGGTAAAAACGCATTATTCATTATATTAAGGGCACTATTGGGATGGGTCTATGGTATCCGAAAACCGGAGATTTCTCAATGACAAGTTATTCGGATGCCGACTATGCGGGTTGTAGAGTAGATAGAAAGAGTACTAGTGGGACATGTCAATTTCTTGGTAATTGTCTTGTTTCATGGTCCTCTAGGAAACAAAATTCCGTAGCACTCTCAACCGCCGAGGCGGAGTATGTTGCCGCGGGGGCTTGTTGTGCACAAGTCCTTTGGATGAAACATACTCTCCTTGATTTTGATTTACATTTTGATCATATAAAAATATTTTATGATAATACTAGTACTATACACATGACTAAGAATGCAAATCAACATAGTAAGACCAAGCACATTGAGATTAGATATCACTTTCTTAGAGATCATTTTGAGAAAGGAGATATAGATATTGATTATGTTTCTACGGATTTGCAACTAGCCGATATTTTCACTAAACCTCTTGATTTTGCTAGATTTTTGTTTATTTGTGGAGAACTTAATATTTGTATTATTGATTAAACATGTGATTCCTAACCCTTTTTGATGTATGACAAAAGGGGGAGAATAAGTTAGTGCATGATAAAAATAAATTTATATGGTCTTGGTTCCATATGAGTTTATATGAGTTTATATATGTTTTTGTTGTCTTGTTTTGTTTTCATGCGTTTTGAGAATTTTTTGTTTTCATGCGTTTTGAGAATTTTTGTTTTCATGCGTTTTGAGAATTCTTGTGTTTTGTTAGTATCAAGAAAATAACATGTGATTTTCATTATTGTTTCAATTGGTTTAAATTGGTATCAAGAGCATATATGTTTTTATGTTTTCAATGAATTCTTGTGTTTTGAGTTTAAATGTTTTCTTTATATAGCATAATTTGAGGGGAGTTTTCTCCTCCCCTATATTTTTATCTTGTAGCCTATTTGTTTTGTCATCATCAAAAAGGAGGAGATTGTTGGCCCAAAAGGTTACACTCTCCATTTATTGAGTTTTGATGATGACAAACCAAATTAGTGCTATTTGGTACTAATGAGTTTGTTTAAGATAAGTTTCAGGTTAGTACCACATTTGGAGGCCATTGCTTAGCTATTGCAACAACTTCTAGGTTTCATGAAGTAAAGAAGGCATATTGCATATCAAGGAAGGAACATAGAAGAAGGGGCTCTAGCAAGGCATAGCATGGCTCAAGACTTGAAGATTGCTCAACAAGATTTGTTTTTAGTTTTATAGGTTTAGAATTTTGTTAAAGAATGATGGATAGGTTTGAAGCTCAATCACACACGTTTTTGCGCACATATTGTTTCTAAGATTATTTTCTATAAAATATACAAAAATATTTTGATACAAAATCCTCTGCCTACAAATCAATTTTTATGTTTTATACTTAGTACTATTTAAAGATATTTTTCATAAAAATCAAAGTCTTTTCAAAATTGTGTTTTAAACTTGACTTTTGACCTAAGCCGGTCAACCGCACCAGTCGACCGTGCCTGTGTCAGTCTTGTCCGGTCGACCGGACAAGTCGACCGAGGTTCTGGCAGATGCACGTATCAGTGTGCATGTTTGCCGGTCGACCGGGCGGTCGACCTGACTGAAGTGGCTTTGCTCTCGGGTTTGTTGGGTCGACCGGGCGGTCGACCGTTTGCCTGTAACGGCTCTATTTTTGTATAGGCGGTCGACCGACCGGTCGACCAGACTAGCCGTTGAACAGTAAATGGCTATTTTCTGGGCTGTTTTAAATTTTATCTTTTTGTGTTTAAAATTGGTTTAAGGGATATATTTCAAACCTAATACTCTCTGATTAATCCTAATTATGTTTTATCCCTTAACCCTAGCCCTCTCCTATAAATAGGGGTGTTTGGGGAGAGATTGTTTACAACAATTATTACAAAAAAATTCAAAAGTTTAAGGCATTCAAAAGAGCTTTTTTTTCTTGATTTTTGTGCTGAAATTCTCTCTCATTTTCTGAAGTGTTTTTGAAATACTCTCTGATTTAATTTTCTTTCTTCACTTACAACAAGAGCTTCATTCCTACTCATTGTTCTCTAAGGACCTTTTGTAAGGGAAGAGACTTTTGAAAGAGAGAGTTTGTGGTCTTTTGACTACTCAGAAATTGCTTGTAATTGAGATTGTGGAGTTGGGTACTCCGGTGTAATTGTGATTTCTTTGTGATAGTGGAAGTAGTTAGAATCCTTCTGGGGAAGGCGGGGAGTAGGGCTGGGTGCTCGAACCTCGATAACATATCCTTGTGTTTGCGTTTGGTTTACATTCTTGCACTTATTACTTGCTTATCATCATCATTGTTATATTTACTTGCTTTCATTCATCTTGTGAATCTTGTTGGGTGACTGTTACATCTTAATTTTTTAATTTGTCCATTGATTAGCATTATCACCTATTCACCCCCCCTCTAGGTGATTTTCAATTAAGACAGACTTGTCTGACTATTTCTTCTATAAGAAATCCTTGTCCTCGAGAAGAATCAATTTCATCTCCGCTTTTTTTGGGATTCCGGTTGACATCCAGCTGTTATGATAAAGGAACTTATCATCAAAAAGAAGACAAAGGCAAAATTTTCGGTTTTAGTCTTGTCATTCTTCTTACTTTGAAGTCAAGCGTACTTAAATGGCGATACTAAGCACTTTTCTTCCTGATCATCCCTTGCTAATCTAAAAAAGATGGCGACTGTTCAATATGTAAGAGAAAGCATGTCTCCAATCATCTCTCCACCTTTGTCATTCGGCGAGTCACGATTCAGTCTCGCAACGACCTTGATCGAGCTGAGTTCATTAAAGAAGGTTCATGACATATCTCAGTAGAACCTTTTCATCGTTTCTACATTCTGGATTTAGGGATCAGCTGCAAGCCTGAGTCCTAGCTATGATGAACATAAAATAAAGTTTTACAAGGAGTTTTGACTTAATCAATAAATTTCCTGTAGAGCTTATGTTCCAGGTATCGACTTAACAACCGACTGAGAACAAGAATCCTGATTTAGGTGGCACTTCACCAGGAATTTTGACTTACTCGACCAATTCCACGCGAAGTTTAATTTGAACTCTTTAATCTCCAGTGAGATTATAGAGGTCACCTATGGAGGACGAAAAGATACACTTCAAATGGCATAATACGAAGCCTTGGTGAATAAGACTAGAGAAAAATATTGGCTTCTAAGTCTAATATAAAATCCTCTCATCATGCTGAGGGGAATAGCATGGCCAGCCCAACTTAAACGGTTGTTTGTAAAAGCACACCAAATCCGTTGATAGCTGAGGGTTTGCTCAAAATCCTAAGGGACCTGATCCCGTGTGATCCCTCTAAAATCCTCTACTAATTCTCTTCCATAGATGGTAGATCTACAAAGCAAATAAGGCAAGTTAAAGTTTTCACCTCTGAATTTTTCTTCATTTTAGGAGTATGATAATTATAATTATCATCTATATTTTGTACCAGTTTTATACCACTTTTATTACACATTTAATGCTACATGGGTGTTTATATTTATGTTTATGCAGAAATTAGGTCAAGAGCACAAATTAGAGAAAAGAGATGAAAAAGAAGAAAATTGAGGTTAAAGAGAAGTTGCAGCAGTATATTTCAAGATTCAGATATCCAGAGACCTAGTAAACTTGTCAAAAGAGTCTATAAAATATGGAAAAGCATGTAATAAAAGTTTGAGATCAAATCATGTCAAAGTTCAGCTCGGTAGTCAAACTTTCGGCTACACAGCCGTCTACTGTTCAACAGAGAGCAGAAATCTATTTTGGACTCAGATTCAGACTGGCCACATTTTAGTATTTTGATCATAACATTCGCTACAAGTATCCAATTCTAATGATTCAAGATGCTATGAAAAGAGGACTTATAGGGTACAATTTTTCTATAGACACTATTTCCTAATTCAGTTGTTTATCAAGCCGGATTCAGCAATCAACATCAGCTGTCTGCAGATCAATTCAGGATTGAATTCTTACACCAAACTAAAGTAGGATTAGAAGTCCTAATGTGTTCCTGATTAATTTGGCTCTGAGGTCTATATAAAGGGCTGCAATCTCTTGTAATTGTATCAATCTCATATATATCTCAATAATCTCATCAAAAAAATATAGAAACAATCTTTGTAATTTAGGTTTTAGTTTTTCTCTTTCTTATATAAAATTTTGGCTTTTGGAGAAGAAACTTGGGTGTTTTAGAAAAAGAAGATTAGAGGAGAAGCGGCAACTAAAAATTAGACGTGATCCTCAAATTGGTGTTATCCTTTCCCTTTATCTTTTAATTTACTACATTAAGATAGAAAACATATTTATTATTTTACTTTGCAATTTAATAAAACATGAACTAAATCTCTATAGCTAGTGTATTGATGTAGGCAATTATTATGAAGATTTAATCTTGTTGTTTTGTGTTAGTTCTATATTACTACTCCGTTCTTCATGTTAGATTCTATGCATGTTAAGTTTTTATTCTCCTTCTTCATGTTATTAATTGATGCGCACAATTATATAGAAGGCTATGTTTGAGACCGAGGGAGATAATTTACAATGCTTCATGAGAATAAAAATCACAACTTAATAAGTTGAGACGTAAAAGTTGTGCAAACTTATAGAAAAATTCACCGTGATTGATACTTTCTCTAACTTGTAAATCTAATATATCGAGAGATTGTAGGTTCTTGTATCAGAGGTTAAATTAATATTGCATGAGAGAGAATATTAGTTAAGATAGGGACTTTCGATTGTTAACGTGAGTAGTATGTAGTTACTAGCACAATCAACTTGTTAATTCAGATTATTAATTGTTGAAATCAATTGCCCTAGTGATTTTTCTATGCAAAGCCAACATCTTTCTTGTTTATTTCATATTTTAAATCTATATCTTTTCTTCAAATAAAACTTTGAGTTAATACACCATTGGTACTTAATTAGGTAACAATTCTTGTGGGTTTGACACTCTACTCTATCACTTTATTACTTGTAAACGATTAGTGCAATTTTCATCCGATTCACATTAGAGTATTATTATCCTATTCCCCCGCAAGAATGCTTTGATTTTTAAAATTTTGGGAGCATTCTCTCATATTCCCCGGTGGAATTCTCTAGCAATATTCTAATATTTTACAAAGAATGGTCAATTCCACCAAAGTCTCTTACCAATTTCTTTCCATGAAATGGTAGGACCACATCAACTGTAATCATTTTTTCAACAAAATTATATTAACAAGTCTAATAATCAATTAGTTAGGTATCTTGGCCTCAAGAAGCCTTGATAGTTATACGAAAGAGAATTAGATTAGTATATATATATATTTAAAAAAAGAAGAAGTGCTTAAAGGACAACGAAGCGGTAATACTTCAAAACTTCTATGAGATATATATATATATATATATATATATATATATGAGATAGACTTGTATCCTTTCAAAAGGATTTGATCCCGGATCCTTCCCACTCAAATTCAACCCTCCAACATTCGAATACAAGATCCACTCCGTTGAAGTTGATCTATACTATTTCAAGTATCTATAAACAAAAATCAAGTGTTTTAAATACTTTTTGCCCATCCATCAAGTAGGGGAAAAACGGACGACCTAAATAGTGAGTTGGTTAGTTTAACGGTGTAGAACATTTGAAATCTAACAAAAATTAGTTTATAGGGGTTTTTAAATGTTTAGATCATAATGAAATGGCCGGATCGAGAATTTGTATGTCTAAAGACATAGATCTAACCAACTCACTACTTTCGGCCGTCCATTTTGCGTTGCTTGATGGATGGGCAAAAAGTATTTAAAACACTTGATTTTTGGTTTATAGATACTTGAAATAGTATAGATCAACTTCAACGGAATGGATCTTGTATTCGAATGTTGGAGGGTTGATTTTGAGTGGGAAGGATCCGGGATCAAATCCTTTTGAAAGGATACAAGTCTATCTATATATATATATATATATATATGTATATATATATATATATATGTATATATATATATATATGTATATATATATATATATGTATATATATATATATATGTATATATATATATACATATATATATATATATATACATATATATATATATATATACATATATATATATATATATTAAGTAAGTTAGAATCAAAATCCCAAGTTAAGAGCTATACATGTTTATAAAGATGCATAGAATCGGACAACTTAGGAAGGATGGTAATATATACTAGGATTTGAAATCTCTGGGATAAGAATATAGGAGTTCTTGATAGGAGATTGAACTTGAAAAAATTACTTATGAAAACCAATGAACTTGTTTTCTAGTGATGCTTATCGATTTAAAAATATTTTTCTTTTTCTTTCTACTTATTTTTTTCTTTCTTTATTTTCAGTTATCCTTATTTTTCTTTATCCTTATTCCTTAATCTCTTTATATTCTTTTCTTTAAATTTTGTGAATTTTGTGGGTGTAATTCACTGAAAATCCTCACGAGACAACACTCGTCCACTAAGGTAACTTAGGGGTTTAACGGCTTGTTGTATGTGCTAAGTACAATCGTAATTTCTATGAAGTGAGTTAGAATTTTTATTTTATTTTTAAAATTTTAGTTTTTCTTTTTCTTTTTAGATTAGGAATTTTGCTCGAGGACTAGCAAAAGTTAGGTATGGGGGTATGATAATTGTGATATCATCTATATTTTGTACCACTTTTATACCACTTTTGTTACATATTTAATGCTACATGGGTGTTTATGTTTATATTTATGCAGAAATTAGGTCAGAGCACAAATTAGAGAAAGAGATGAAAAAGCAGAAAATCGAGATTAAAGAGAAGATTGCAGCAGTATATTTTAAGGTTCAGACATTCAGAGACCTAATAGACTTGTCAAAAGAGTCTATAAAATATAAGAAAGTATCTAATAAAAGTTTGAGGTAAAATCAAGTTAAAATTTGGCTGGGTAGCCGAATTTTCGGCTACATAGCCGTCTAATGTTCAATGAAAAGCAGAAATCTGTTTCAGACTTGGATTTAGACTGAATACTTTTTAATATTTTAATCATAACTTTCGCTACAGATATCCAATTCTGATGATTCAAGATGCTATAAAAAGACGACTTAAAGGGCTACAATTCTTTTGTTGACACTGTCTCCTAATTCAGTCATTTGTTAAGCCAAATTTAGCAATAAACGTTAATTATTTGCAGATCAATTCAGCATTGAATTCTCACACCAAACTAAAGGAGGATTAGAAATCCTAATGTGTTCCTGATTGATTTGCTTCTGAGATCTATATAAAGGGCTGCAATCTCTTATAATTATATCAATCACACATATATCTCGATAATCTCATCAGCAAAAATATAGAAACAACCTTTGTAATTTAGGTTTTAGTTTTTCTCTTTCTTATAGAAAATTCTGGCTTTTGGAGAAGAAATTGGGGTATTTTAGAAGAAGAAGATCAGAGGAGAAGCAGCAATTAAGGATTAGACTTGATTCTCAAATTAGTGTTATTCTTTTCCTTTCTCTTTTAATTTATCACATGAAGATAGAATTCATGTTTATTGTTTACTTTGCAATTTATTTATCATGAACTAAATCTCCATAACTAGGGTGTTGATGTAGGCAATGATTATGAAAATTTAATTTTATTGTTTTGTGTTAGTTCTATGTTACTACTCCATTCTTCATATTAGATTCTATGCATATTAAGTTTTTATTCGCGTTCTTCATGTTATTAATTGATGTGCACAATTATATAGAAGGCTAAGTTTGAGACCGAAAGGAGATAATTTAACAATGCTTCATAAGAATAGAAATCACAACTTGATAAGTTAAGACGTAAAAGTTGTGCAAACTTATAGAAAAATCTACCGTGCTTAATGTTCCCTCTAACTTGCAAATCTACTAGATCAAGAGATTGTAGATTCTTATATTAGAGGTTAAAATTAATATTACTCGAGAGAGAATATCAGTGAAGATAAGGACTTTTGATTGTTAACATGAGTAGTATGTAGTTACTAGTATAATTAACTTGTTAATTCGAATTATTAATTGTTGAAATCAATTGCCCTAGTGATTTTTCTATCCAAAGTCAATATCTTTCTTATTTATTTCATATCCAAATCTATATCTTTCCTTCAAATAAAACTTTGAGTTAATACACCATTGGTACTTAATAAGATAACAATTCTCGTAGGTTCGACACTCTACTTTATCACTTTTATTACTTGTAAACGATTAGGGCATTTTCCATTCGATTCACACCAGGGTATTATTCTCCTATTCCCAAGCAAGAATACTTTGATTTTTAAAATTTTGGGAGCATTGTCTCCTATTCCCCGGTGAAATTCTCTAGCAATATTCTAATATTTTACAAAGATTGGTCAATTCCACCAAAGTCTCTTACCAATATTTGTCCATGGAACGGTAGGACCACATCAAACTGTAATCATTTTTTCAACAAAATGTATTACAGATCAACCCTGTCACATTAACATTAAACTTCTGACAGTATAACATTTGAATGCCCCCAGCGAATCCATTTAATATTCTCAGCAGATTGGAGCTTCACCTGTCATTCTTCGCCATAGATGACAGGTCCAATCAAATTGTTGTTACATTAAACAGCACATTAACCCTTGTCAAGTTAACATCGAATCTCTGACAAGTCACTCTGGTGAATCCCCAAGCAGAGAATTTGTCACGATTACCTCGGGCAAAATTCCTTTCTGAAATTTCCAACAAGGAATTTGCATCCTATCTCTCCCAACTTGATTTAACGTTAACGTTATACCTCTGACAATTCTTTAAAGTGTGGGATTCTTTTAACTCCCTTGTAAGTTTTTTTATAATTTCCCTCGAAGTCTTTTCGGTCCCAGTGGCCTCTTTGGTTGTCATGTTAATACTTACCTTTGACAATTTTTAAAGAATTTCCCCGCGGAATCTGCAGAAATGCATCCTTTTTAACTTCCCAGCGAGATTTTAATAGATTCCCCTCAGAGTCTTTTCAGTTCCCAGTAGACTCTTTGGTTGTCAATTAACATTATACCTCTGACAATTTCTTCTAAAATTCTCCAAGAAAATGGTAAATTCCCCATGGAGTATCAAATCACATTCTCCAGTGGAATAACTCATTTTGCCGTCATGTCCAATTCATCACCTCTAAACGACAAGACTCTAAACTTGGTGGTTTTTCAATCAGTTATGTTCATGTTCTCTCTGAACTGATAGATAGCCAAGTCTTATCTTCTAATCCAGTTGGGACTACCATTTTGTCGTTATGTCCAGTTCGCCACTCTGAACAATAGGGTTCTGAGTCTGATGTTTCTTAGTCAATTATGTCTAGTTTACCACCTCTGAACCGACGGGTGCCCAAATCTTTTCCCTTTCTATGGTACTCAAACTGTTATGTCCAGTTCGTCATCTCTGAACAGACAAGTCCATAGCCTTGTCTCCTTTCCCCTGTCAGGGCCGAAGTTCTTACTGTCAAGTTACTGCGACTACCTCTGAACAATGAATAACAAGCATGCTGTCTCTTAGTCTGTCATGTCCAGTCCGTCACCTCTGAACTGATGGGTGCCCAAATCTAATTCAGCCTTGCAATCCCTAGTGGGCTAGCTGCTAAGTTAATACGACTACCTCTGGCAGTAGATTCAGAATTTAGTGTGTCTTAGTTTATCACGTACAGTTTTATGACCTCTGAATAGACGGGTCCTTAAAAGCGGGTTCACCTTTTCTTTGTTGTCACGTCCAGTTCATTTGTCATGCACCACTTCCCAACATACGTGAAAATGGAGTCGCGACGAGAGTCGACAATTTATATACACGAAGAGAATACCCCACGTATACACGCTAAGCCTAAAGTAACCTGAACAAGCTATAAATCTAAACTATAATAAATCAACAATCACTACAATATCACACACACACACACACACACACACACACACATATCCACATATGATGGTGAATAAGGAATGAAATACTGAAGAGTCTGATATACATATAGAATCAAGGAAATTATAGAAACCACAGGGAAAAAAGAAAACAATAATACTAGATTAGGTAGAGGAAAAACTCCAGCTCCTCGCAATATGTCCAGTCTCATTGAACTTCTGATCTATAATAAGAAACATCCAGTATCTGGACGTACGAATCTAGGGTCATCAAGAAGCGACCTAATGAGTGTGTAAGAAAAAGAGAAGGTGCTCGTATATATGAACAGTGTGTACATAATGATAAACAGTACTGAAATAAGACATATATAACATATGGAACATGAACAGAGAGCAATAAAGTCAGTAAATATAGAAATCAAATATCAGATCAGGTCAGATGTCTATCATAGTCTATATGTATATCATGTGGGAAGAATAAGCCATGCTAGGGTCCAGTGTACAAACAGGTGTCTATTATAACATGTATTTATCTATGTTCAATCTGTAATATCAATATAAGATTTTAGTTTTTTATCAATTATGTCAGCGAACACCAATTACCGCTTGTAATAGACGCATCCCATACTACGCCTACACACCTGTCAATCAGGGTCCTAAGTTATTGAAATCCGTAAAAGAGACATTGTTCACGATTTAGGTGGATTCCGTACATACCCGAAACCATGGTCCAATCACTGGGCACTAATTAGGTCCTACCACTAGGTAGTCAATAACAATAACAATGGAGATAATACGGGATATCAGTCATCCCCTGGAACCTTGCAGTGGAACAGTATCTCGGCTGCACAACCTGTATCCTAGGTCCACCCAAATATAAACGTTGTCTCCTCCATCAATTTTTTCAATCCCAGTGTAAGTTGTCCGTTTACATTATTATTAAGATCAATCAATATTCATGGTATTTCGATTACTGGGATGATATGGTGATAGTAAAAATATTAATGAAGTAACAATAACAATGTGGTCAATAGTATCGTATAAATGGTAGAATAATGGAACAATGCATGTGTTACGATCTGACAGTATTTTTCTATTAACTTTCAATAACATAAATTAATATAATAACAAATTTAGATAATGCTCAATAGACAGTCTCATCTAGGACTGACCAACATCTCATCCATCTACACTAAGAACAATAGCAATTAATCCATCAACTTATAATCTCAATACAATCATCGTGAACATCAAGTATCAATTCATATCAAGGTTTCTGATACGGTAACCCTCCAATCTAATAATCAATAATCAGTTTTCTCACCCTATCAATCTACTCTGGTCATCAAGTCATCGATATATGTTCCTCCTCTAAATCATTGGTGTATATAAGTCTCATTATATAAAAAAATATACACTCCACTATATCTAAATAGTCATCCCATCCAAATCCAATCCAAATCGTCAGTAAACTCTCAGTTCCATCAAACTCAATCATAAGGATCTAAATCCAAGGTGACTAATCAAATATGAAAATGTATAATCCACTAGTCTTAATCAGTCCAATCAAACACCTACTTCTCAACCCAAGGTCAATTCCATTCCAATTGAGTCTACAGACAAGTCTAAGTCCAAGATCCCATCTAAATTATCATCAAAGAAAAGGAATCAAATCTAATAAATAACTCATATATAAACAACAAAAATCTAAAAAATAACATTGAATACACTCAGATTTCTCATCACCGAAATATTTAGTTCTCCGATATCATAATCATCTAAGACTAACAATTAACTATAAATCTATATAATCCACTTTCTTAATTAATCTGGTCTGCTCCTAACCTCAGCTCAAATTATGTTACCATTTAGTACACTGATCAACCCAATTACTAACAGATTCAGTTAAATCAAATAATCCTAAAAATCAGTAAATATAAATATCATATCTTCGTGACAAGATACTCCTCCCCAGAATGTTAGTAATAATCTTCTATATAACGTGTCTACTCCTCCTTAGAATGATAGTAATAATCTTCTATATAATTGAAGTTAACCATTAATGATATGTCCAATTTATCATCTATAACGTGTCTACTCCTCCCCAGAATGGTAGTAATAATCTTCTATAGAAAATCTATCATACATTTATCTGAACACCCAACAAATAAACAGAATCAATCACTAGCCATCAATCTTAATAAATCTGATGGAACTATATCACGTGTGACATATCAAGAGGACTAATACTCGAATCTATTAAAATAGGAGCAATCCAATCACATGAAATAATAGATAAGATGATCTCATTAATAACTTCAATTATTAATCAGGATTTTATTAAGATGCTCATGTAATTTATATTAATAAACTTCAAATAAGGAAACGTCTAAAAATAAATGATAATAGTACAAAGAAATAAACACTCACATGAAATGACGTGATTTTGAAACAGAATCGTCGTCTGGTCTCCACTGTACGAACCGGTACGAATCTCCAGATCATCTAATGGGTCGATCTTCGAATTGCCAGTGTATCGGGTCCATAACGAACATGAACCTAGATCGGGGCCGGGTCTCCTGTTAGCGGTTTGGATCGCACGAACGAATCCGCATCGCTGCAACATGCAACCGAACATATGAACTCACATGGACATACACCCATGCACATACATCACTACATATATACACGTACTTAAGCATACACCCAAGCATACATACGTATACAGTATACACATACATACATTCACAACATACACATCATGTATATCCATACGTGCATATGAAAATGAGCTTACGCACGCATCCACTATTATATACATCCATGCACCCACATAATACAAGTAACTAATCCATGTACCCACACATATTAATTACACACATGCATTTATTTATACAACACTCATGCACTGCACACAGCACGCACGCATACACATTATATATAACACACAAGTAATTTTAATAAAACACACATATAAATATTTATAACATATATACCCATATAAATACATATAAAACACAAAAAATGAAAGAGGGAGAGAGAGGGGTGCACTCACGCAAGGGAAAAAGAGGCCGGTCATGAGGTTGCTTGCTGACAGAGACGGAAGCCGCGGAGGATGTTGACGGCTCGGCGGAGGATGTCGACCGCGAAGGAGACCAGGACACCACAGAGTGGTTCCAAAGTGCTCGCGCTCACTGACGGGGGATGGAGAGGTGGCTCGGCCTAAGAAGAAGAGGAGATCATGGTCAAAAGGAGATGTTGGGGGTGACTTGCAGCCTTGTATGCTCACGCCAAGGTGAGTTATGGCTAATGAGTGATGGGCAGTTGCGGCAAGAACAAGAGAGGAGGCCAAAGGGTGGGGTTGTGCGCCTGGTTGTTGGTTGTATGCTCAGCCAAAAGTTGCCTTGGCCGAGTGGGGGACTGTTGATCATGGGGAGATGGGGGCGGCTACTGTGCACAAGAAGCTCGGCTGGGATATGATGGCAATGCGCCCGGCGAAGGAGCAGGTGTGGGGGGATGTTGGCGCAAGGGAGATGACCAATGGGAGTGTGGTTGCTAAAGGAGACCGAGTGCGCTGGATGAGGAAGAACTGAAAGTCCAAGTTGTGGCATGGAGTTTCGGGGTATGCTCAGTGGTGTTATCATTGGCTTGCGGCAATGGGAGAGGTGATAGGGGTTGCACAGCTAGGAGATGGCCATGGGGAGGAGGAAGGGGCTGCCGTCAGCAGATCTCGGAGGTCTCGGTTGTGTTGTTGGAGGAATGGGGTACTCGGTCATTGTGAAGGCGTGGAGAAGAGGGGCCCGGCTAGCCTGCGGAGGTAGGGTCTCAGCAGAGAGAAGAGGTGTGTGCCATGGAAAAAATGGGGGTGCTGTGCTTGGGCTCTCGGCACCTTTGGGGGTGCTCGCGATGGAGGTGTGGCTGTTGGAGTGCTCAGTCATGAGGAGGGAGAGGAGGATTCGGCAGAATGGAGAGGGTGCAGATATGCTGCTCATGTATTGATGGAGGTGCCGTCGTGGTGGAGGAAGCCGGGCTTGGTGCTGTTTGTGTGTGTTGCGGCTGAAAGGGATGGAGTAGAAGATGATAGTATTATGAAGAGGATTAAGTTTAATTAGGATTTTAGGAGGAGTTAGGATTTTATCTATTTGTTAGGATTTGATTTTTTTTAAAGAAAGGATTATGGGTTAACGGGCTATGAATAATGGGTATGGGTGGGATTAAAAGAGGATAATAATACTAATACAATATTAATGATAATATTAATAACTAATAACAAAACAACAAAACTGTTAGCAACAATAATGTCATGATAATTGTTAAGAATAATAACAATAATAATAATAAAATAATACATAACAACAATAATAATTAACAATAAATTTAATAGTAATAACACTAATACTTAACAATAATCATTAATGAAATAATAATAATAATTATTGATAATAACTATTAATAATAATAGTAAAAACTAATTAATAAGCAATAATGGTAATAATATGTCTAATTCAATTTAACATTTAATCTCTCCAAAATAATTTGTATATTTAATTATAATAATAAGTAATTAGTCATAAATCAAATTAGTCAATAATAATAAATAAAATAGAAGTATATCAATAGAAAAATTAATAAATATTTATAAAAAATAAAAATACAGTGTTATTAACTAGGGATATTACATCATCACCTCTGAATGACAAATTTTAGAGTTTAGTGGCTTCTCAATCGGTTATGTCCAGTTTATTACCTCTGAACTGACAGATAACCAAATTTTACCTTTTTCGTTTACGGTTATATCCAGTTTATCATCTTTGAAAAGTAAACATTCTGAGTTTGGTAACCTCTAGTCGGTTATGTCCAGTTCATCACCTCTGAACTGATGATTACCTAATATCACATTTCTTTACGTCATGTCCAGTTCATCACCTCTGAATGACAAATTTTCGAGCTTGGTAGCTTCTCAATCGGTTATGTTAAGTTTATTACCTCTGAACCGACAGATGGCCAAGTCTCAGCTTTTATTTTACTGTTATGTCCAGTTTTTCACCTCTGAATGTTAAAACTCTGAATTCGGGTATTTTCCAATTGATTATGTCCAGTCCGTCACCTCTGAATCGATCAACGTCTGAATCTTAACTTTAGTCCCTCATGGACTTCCCTTTGCTGTCATGTCCAGTCCATCACCATTGAACAACAAATATTTTGAGTTTAGTAATCTCGATTGGTTATGTCCAGTTCACTACCTCTGAACTGACGAGTATTCAATCTCACTTTTCTTTGTCATTACATCCAGTTTATCACCTCTGAATAACAAGATTTTGGGTCTAATAACTCCTAACCTGTTATGTCCAGTCAGTCACCTCTGAACAGACGGACTATTAGACCTAACCTTTTTTTATCCCCAATGGACTCTTTCTCCTAGACTAATTCTATCATATTCAAGATAAGTCTTGGTTTTGATTTTGATTCCTTCAGAAATTTTACTCGGTGAAAATTCACCTTCCTTCAAGTTCTTTTCGAAAAATTTACATATTAAATTTTTTTCTCATATGGAAAACTTGAAAAAAAAAGAGAAAGAGAAAGAGCAAAAAGGATACCAGACAAGTCATTGATTAAGAAGGCAAATTTTATTGATTAATGATAAGCATAGAAGATACAAGGGTGTTATATCAAGATTATCTCTTATACAATTTAGTCTTTACTTTAAAAAAGTGTGTGACTCAATACTCTATGTCAGAAAGTAGATTTACTTCCTCTCCTTTTTGAACAATGGCGTTTCTCGAAGTCAAAATGCAGCGGGTTACTCTGATTCTACCAGACCAACTGGACACGAAAGGCCTCCCCATGTACAAGGTTGTAATCCTTCGCTTAATGGAAGATTTTGCCACCAGAAATCATCCAATGAGCATGGGTTCTTCGTCGCTATCACTTTTTTGAACAAGATTGGTGAAGGGAGAATTTGAGACCTTACTGGTGACATCCCCTTTCCTATGGCTTTTAAGTATCCTGTGCAGAGACCCAGCAAAGGCGAGATATTTGTGGAAGCAATGACGCAGTTCCCCATATACATTAAGCTCAATAGCACAAGTCTGCAAGAAAGCGGGCCATCCCGTATAAGTAACTGTCAACCGATGCCTGGTGTGGCAATTCTAAATATATGATTTGGCTTTCTGAACATGAACCTGTCATCATCTATGAACATGGTCGTAGAAATGATGCTGCAAAATGTACATTGGTCTCCTCCTTGAATTAGTGCCTTCTGTTCTAGTTTGCTTTTCCTACTGATAAGTATAGCCTGGACTTGAAAATAGAAATGCATACTTGCGTCCACCCTGATCGCTGAGTCGAAGAGATTGTTTAATGCATCAAGAGCATAACACATTGCAAGACAAAGAAAAAGTAAACATGTTAGCCTCAGGTAAAAGGAAAGGTGCTAATTCATAGCTTTGCTCTCTGAGCGAAATTTAACTAGATTTGGCTTTGCTCCTCAAGCAAAGCTAACCACGCTCCTCAAAAGAAGCTAACTTCGCTCTGAGGTTAACTTCACACTACACAGAGGTAAAGTGCTAAAAGCCGCAAAGGGCTAACTTCACTTGGAAGCTTAATAGATACTTGTGCCTTGAGAATTCAAAAATTATCACCAAAAGTCCTCAATTAAAGCTACGCTTTGAAACTTAACTTCACAGAAAGTCCCAAAGGCTACCTTCATATCTGTCACTTGACAGATTGCAGAAAAGCCTAAGAGCTAGCTTCGCTCAGAAGCCTGCATGGAAACTTCTCAAATTTCAACGCCATCAAACAACATTAAAGGGAAAACCATGTCCCTAAGAACTGACAAGGCTGAAGCCAAGGGAGTTGGATTCCCTAAGATCACCACTTTCGGGTCGATCTCAATTAAGTTAATGGTGAGATTAGCCAAAATTGACTTGAAGGAAGAGATTAAAAATCTCTAAGGGTGAAAACCCTACCGATCATGTACCGATCAATAGATGAGGGCAGAGCCTCCGTCACCGTGGAGGTGACAACCTGTTATCTGAGCAACACCAGTATCGCTTGTGCACCATGGAGTCACAGTTCACTAGAAGAAGATAAGAGGAGGGGAGGAAACGACTTTTCTCTCTAAGAGTTCTTCGGAAGAACTCTCCAAGAATATTAAGAGAATGACTCTTCAAGGACTCAACTGATGGGCTTTTATAGACAGCTTGGTGCCTCGTTTTCACTGCCCCAAAAGGAGGGTCGGCTTTAGTTCTAAAGAAGTTGGAACGACTTCACATAAAGCCTTGTTTTAGCCCCGCTGCGGGCTCATCATGTAACTTCGACTGGAAGTTGAAGGGGCCACGCAGCTCCACTACGAAGCTCACCTTCGCATTCTGTCACTTGACAGAATGCCAAAAAGCCTAAGGGCTGGCTTCGCTCAGAAGCACAAAAGGCAGTTCGCCTTGAAGGAATGCTAAGGAGCTAACTCCACTCCGAAGCACAAGTGTCGGCCAATAAAGATGCAGAAAGCCCCTAAGGGCTAGCTTCACTTAGAAGCTTAAAGAAGAAACCATGTGGTTCCTGATTTTGATCTTTAAAATTAAAGGGATATATTTCCCTAAAAATTGAAAAGAGCAAAATTGAGAGAAATCAACTCCCTAAGATCATCAAAGTATGATGAAATCTTAAAAATCCAACGCGGATTAAGCCAAAAAGGACTGCAAAAAAGAGATGAAAAATCTCTGAAAGGGGCGAACCCCTACCGGTGATCGGGTGTTCGACGGAGGGAGGTGGCAGCGCTACCACGGTGGAGGTAGTGACCTCCTTTCCTGGGTGTTGCTTTGGTGCCATTAGACAAGATGAAACATTCTTAGAAATCTCGAAGCGAAGAGGGTTAGTTTAAATCTCTGTAGCTCAGCGAAGCTTGAAGAAGAAGATGATTTCTTCTGTAGCCCTTAGGCTTTTATAGACAACGAAAAGCTTAGCTTCGTCTCCTCAAAAGGTGTGCAAGCTGTCATTTCAAAATTAAATTTGAAACGACGGTTGGAGGTTCGAGAACCTAAAGCAGCGAGGTTAACTAATTTCACTCAGACGCGAAACTCAACTTCGCATTAAGACTCACTCCAGCTCTGTTGTGAGCCCACCAATGAACTACGCTGAAAGTTCACATTAGCTCCACTATGAGCTCACCACTGAACTTCATTGACGGTTCACTTCAGCTCCGCTGTGGGCTTATTATAGAACTTCGTTGAAGTTCACTTCAGCTCCACTGAGAACTTACCCGGTAACTTCGCCCAGAGCTTACCTCTGATAGCCTCACTATAGACTTGCTTCTGTTATCACATGAAACTAATTCATAGCTCCGCTGAGAGCTCATTCTTAGCTTCACCTAAAGCTTTATTCCAGGTCTACTGAGAGCTCATCTTTTAGCTTCGCCTGAAACTTTATTCCAGCTCCACTGAGAGTTCATCTTTCAGCTCTGCTAAAAGCTCATTCCTTAGAGAATTTCTAGGTTGAAACCACCCTGGTTACCTACTTCAGTGCACGATTGCACTCAATAGATTTTTCCTAACCTAAGCAATTTGGGTCTCAGGCTTCAGATTTAAAGTATTTCAGAATCTGTACCAATACATTGCAGAATCACGAAAACTTTGAAGGAGATTTTGTTAACACTCTGAAAAGACAAATTCACAGGCAGCTTAACTAGTCTGAATGATGTATAACTTGTCGATACTTTCAAAAGACAAATCGCAGACAGGCTAGAGACCTGTCCATCCCTGATAGACAAGATGGTGATTTGGACTCCACTGATCCAGTGAAACAGATATTGAGCCAATTGTTGTCCTCTAAGGAAAATTCAGGAAACTAAATACCTAGCTTCGCTACAAGCTATATTTTTTAGCTTCGCCTGAGGCTCTTTATAACTCAGTTGAGAGCCATCTTCTAGCTCCGCTGAGAGCTCATTTTGCAAGCTTTGCATATCTCTAATAAGAGCTAAGTGTCAGCTTCGCAGACAGCTTAGTAGCTCTACTGTGTGCTTAGCTTTACATAAACCTCTTTCCTTAGCTTCGCTGTGAGCTAGCTCCGCTGTGAGCTTATATGGTCATTTTGACCATTTAAAATTTCAGCACGAGATTGATATGATCCTTATCACATATATGGCAGTTATTTGCCTTGATCCAATTACTCCTCAATCAATTAGAGAGAATCAAGGCAAATCTCCTGATTAATGGAGAGAATCAAAGGATTGTTGCAACAAATCTTAAGCTAGCTAGCTAAATGACTCCGTGCAGTGGTCTCTAACTTCGCTCCAGGTATGATTAGCTTTGCCGCGAAGTTATCCTAGCTCCAAGAGCAAAGTTAGATAAGATTGATCAAATCAATCTACTGATTTTTAGGAGGGGTTGTTACGCCCTGTAATGCCCATAAATAGCCCATTGTTGGCCAGGCTGCCAACTGCCGAGTGGAGATTCTCAAGAAGAGGCTGGACTTCTCTTATCCCTATCTTTCGAGCTCTTTAAAAGAACCTTGCTTCTCTCTTTCAGGATGCTAATACCCTAAAGATTTTCCTCCCTCAAAGGATTTCCTGAACAAGCCTAGAAGAAAATCCCTAAGAAGAAGACTCGAAGACTCAAACCACTCATATCGTCAACGGAATAAAGTGGTCGCGCGCTAACCAGACTTCCACCGACGTACTTCCCCAAAAACTCTAAGAGAAGAAAGCTCTTATAATTTTTATTCTTTTAATTAATTACTTGTAATTTTCTTTAAATTTGTAAGTTTTCCCACATTACAAATTCATGAAAAACAAGGTTGTTCTCCTGTGTTCTCCTTTGGTCTCTCAATAGAACCATCTCAAACTACTCCAGACCTCAGAGGAAATCACCGTGACTGAGGGCCACCTCGCTATCTCCCCTTCACAGGAACATTTTTCACTCGGTGCTCTAAGATCGAGGTTCCTGGACTGTTCCCAAAGAAGAGAGACAATCTATGTAGCCCTGCACAGATGTCCTCCTTAGCCTGATGAGCCTCGCCCAATGACGGCTCTGACTGAGGAATAGTCAGAGTAGGCTCTCCAGCCGGAGGGATTGCCTTGTAGTCGCCTTCCAGAGGCGCAAACTCTATAAGGAATTCAACCTCAGAGGCAGGATCCTATATTTGAAGGTCGGAGGGGGAGGTCAGAGACTTCACTGGTTCGATAAAGTCAAACGATTCAGAGGATTCTGACCTCTCAGACATGGCGGATGAAGTTGTTCCCCCCGATTCATCTCCTGTTACTGGGTCAGAGACAATAGTCATAAATTTTGCACTTTAATATCACATTTTTCCGCCCGGTTTATGAATAAAACACTGCTATTTACCCTTGTTTTGGATTCTTATGCAAATTACAAAAGTATAAGGGTAAAGTTGAAATAAGAGCTTAATTAAACCCATTTTGGGTAATTAATCCACATTTCTTGGGAGCCAAGGCAAGGAGGTTCTAAAAGAATACATTGGATCCCGAATTACACAAAATAAAGTATATACAGAAGCCTCTCGAATTGTGACGCAACACCAGCCAAAAGATCAGGGACTCTCTTCCTGATCTTGCTGTGAAAATGCGGCTTTTGCCACATTTTTGTATCAAAGCTAGGGAGAGAGCCCTTGATTCTTGACATGTGGTATGGTCCAGCTGAGCCCTAACTTTTTGTGTCTATAAATATTGCATGTATGGGCCAGAATTCGAAAAGGAGACCACTAGCTAGGGTTTCTTCTCCTTAGTATTAGTTTAGGATTTTCTTTTTCTTTTCCTTGTATTTCCTTCTTTACTTTAGATCTAAGATTAGACCAGAGAGTAATTCATGGGGGGGAGAGTTATTTGTAATAGAGTGTGACAATCTATGAAAAGTTTCTTTCTTTCTCTTCATTATTTCTTCTTTGATTTCTTCCTAGATGCTTAGCTAGTTTTGTCTCATGGTGATCTAACTGCTAGCCCACTAATCATCTGATTCTTGGTTGATAACCCACATAAATGTAATAGTATCTACAAGGCCATACTCTTGTAAGAGTCATTGATGGCTCATGATGATGGGTTCTAACTCGTAACTTGCAAACAAGCTAACTTGCAATGTTTACATTACTTCATGCTTGCTCACTTGTAGTTTTGATGGATTAATTATAGCTTGCACTTTGTTAATCAAGTTTGGATATAGAGAACAAGCTTATGGGTCATGCTTTGAAAAGCTCTTGAAGCCAAGCCTTGTGATTGCCAAGGATCCAATGTAGGCAACATCACTTTAAGAGGTTAGCATGGCTAGTGGGAACAATTAATAGTTAGTAGACATGAGTTTTTCTTTGCTTTTGATTTTCTTTTTAAAACTATTTTCAACTCACAACACTATATTTTTATCTTCGTTTCCATCTTCTTCTTCTCTTTCTTCTTCTTTTTTCTTTTTTTTCCTTTTGATCCTTTTGAAACCTAAAAGAACTCGTTAACATAATCGTGACATGGTCGATAAAGCTTCTATTGCCTCTCGTCCCTATGGATTCGACCCGTATAGCCACTTTGCTATCAAGATAGTATCGAGGAAGCCAAAGCACTATAGAACTTTCACTGATTTCAAAACCCACATATTTTCATGCATGATTCACCTTCGATCAAATTTTCGGTGCCATTGCTGGGGATAGGAACAGTTATTTCACGATTTTGTTTTAGTTTTTCTTTTCTGTTTCTATATGCAGGTCAAATATTACAGGAATTAATCACTGCAAAAAGTAGCTTCTGCACTCCCTGCTCAAGAAAGCAGGGGAGCAGAAGACATAGAAGTGTGGCGCAAACGCGGCATTTGCTGCATTTGTGCGTAGACCCCTGGTTTTGCTGATACTTTAATATTTGGACAAAAGTCATATTTCTGTGGTATTTTTTTAGTGTATTATATGCCAACACACTGCAATAAAAATAACAAAAAATCAGTAATTTGATGTGTTAAAAAATAGTTTAAACATTTGTATCTAAGTACGTGTCAATTTAAATTTCATATTACTGTATTTTGTTCTGTTGTTGAGTATTAAACTAATGTGTACATATTGCATTGCATGTAGTTTAGGACAAATATTTTGGGTGATTTACTTACTTAAAGTGTTTATTCATACTTATATTGCACACTTGCACGAATCGAACTTAAGGGCAAAACTCAACATAACATAAGGTAGAGAAGTCATTACCCTTCCTTAGCACAAAAATCACCTCCTTACTCACACAACCCAAGCCTAAATAAAACTTACTAGACGTTGGCCCCTAGAGACATCTCAGACTCATTAAGAGATTGACCTCGGGAAGAAATGATCGAGTCAAACCTGTGCACAGAAAACAGAAGTTTAGAAATTGATAATAGATAGTATTAGGTTGCTCAATATTATCGCTATAGCAAGTGGCTATGTGGGTCGTGATCCACAAGGAGGGACTGTGATAAAAGCTTTTAGCAAGCCTTTTCTAAGTTACTATTAACCAATTAAATAATTTCCTCTTAGTTTTTTGAAAAGAAAATAAAAGTGTTAAGAGTTAGAAGAAGAAGGTGGGATGGTGTTGATAGTTTTGAAAGAAAGGAAAAACTAAGTTAAAAGAAAGAAAAGAGAAGAGAAAGTGTATTAAAGTGTGTTTCTAACCTAAGAAATAAAGAAAAGAGCTAAAATATACTTACTTCCTTCCTTGAAGCTAGTTTTGTCTCTGATCAGTAGCGACGACTTACCTTGGCTTGAAGGCTTAGCATGATATATAGGATCTTCCCTATTCTGATCGATCTATCAAATGAAAGTGCAAAAAGAAAATAAAAACAGAAAAGAATATTAACTATTAAAAACAAATATCCATCACCATAAGCCATCAGTTGTACTTGCAAAGGTAAGGCATAATCGAGGGTATTAGATTCATTTGGATTAGAATAAAGCAATGAAGGTAAATAAAAAAGAAAATAGGTAAATAAAAAGAAAATAAAAAGTAAACTTTGATTTAAATTGAAAATTGATGAAAGAAAGGAAAGAACATTACAGTGGTGTCACTTCTCAATACGATCTTCTCTCTTTTTAATATGAAGATCAATCAAACTCTAGTTTACAAAGAACTGAAAATTTGCATTAAAAGAGAAAAGAAAAATATAAGTTAAACTAAAGAAATATTCTAATTCTAACTCTTTGCTGGAGTGATGCCCTTATGCCATCAGAAATACAAGTATTTATAGGCCAAATAAAGAGGGAGAAAGCGTATGAAGATAGAAGAGCAAACACTCCCTAACAGAAACCAACTAGCCACGGAGACGCGGCTTTGGCCGCATTTCTGTGCCCAGGATTTGGTCGGGCCTGATCCGGAGAGCCGTGGTCCGTGATTCTTTATTCGCTTTTATCTTCAATTAGATTTTCAGTTCTAAGCTCTGGATTTGGCGATATCTCCATTGATCTTCAGCTAACCAAATGATTTAAAGAAATTCGAATTTAACCGGTTTTCATTGGTGTTTTCTTCTCTGATTTGCTCTGATCCGCTCCTCCCCTTAAATCTTCTATCCCAATCCTTGATTTTGATTTACTCTAAATTTTTGTAGTAGTTTAGGCTCATTTTCTCTCCTTTTTCATTAGTAAAGGCATGCACATCATTTAGACAAAAATGATATTAAAAACAGAAATTATTATACAAAAAATATGGAAATGTGACAATAAATATGCAATATTAATGACTAACCGCACTCCTACACCTATCTTTTGCTCGTCCTCGAGCAAAACAAGAAAATAGAGCTAACCTAATCGAACTCACTTTTGTAGGAATCATGGTTGCACATAGCATGTGCAACAAGCCGTTAAACCTCTAGGATACTCCTAGAGGATGAGTTTTATCTCGTGAGGAATTTCAGTGAATTACACTAACAAAATCCATAAAGAGAGAAATAAAGTGTTAATATTTTGAAAACGCATTTTGATAAAGAGAAAACATATTTGAAGTACTCTGCGCAAAAAATTCAACTAATCTATAAGTTATAGGAGAACCAAACTTTTCATTCCTAAATTTAGTCTCTATTCAAAAACTTTTTATCAATCAATGTAAGGAGTCAAAAATGTATTTCTCATTCTAGTCTATTATTTTACCCTAAGTCATATGCACATTTGTGACCGTGAATTTGACTCGGGATTCTTTAACTCTAACTTTATGACTTATTTTAATATATATTATGGCGATAATTCCTCTTAGTCCCTATTAGGCTTTCTAACTCGCCCTTGTAATGAGCCTTAGGCCGGTGACTCCCAAACCGGACAATCTTAGGGCACCGGGTGAGAAAACACCCCAAGGACCTTAAGGACTCGAGCAAATCAGGCCAAAAAACTAAGAATTTTTATTTGTAATATGGATCACTTTTAGGCTGAATATTTATGTTTCATGAGGCTCGAATACCCAGCTTAATCAGAGGATTTATATATATTATATATATATATATTTTTTTTTTTCTTTTCTTTTTTTTTTATAAAGCATAAGAATCTTTATTTTAGAACCCTAAGTGTGCAAGTGTATACAGTCTGCATATTCATCAAGGAAAAATCAAGACTAAATTACTTTTTTAATTTTCTTCCTAACCCTAAAAATCAAACAAATAATCTATTTTGACGAAGTATAAGAAATCGTAATCTCCTATTCCTTAAAATTAACCTAATTTCTTATAAAAAATAGGTCAAAATATTATTTCTTTTTTCAAAATATTTTTAAAAGCAAAGAAATTTTTTTATATTAAAGAAACCTATGTTAAGTTAGAACCCTCCCCCACACCTATCTCATGCATTATCCTCAATGTATGAATGAATGCGTATATGCATGAAAAAGAAGAAAGGGAAGGAAAAATGTTCATTAAAGTGATAGTTCCGATGGTGGTCGGATTGGGCCAAGCGTTGCTGGCATTCTAATAATGTGGATTTCAAAGAACCCACCTTGATGACCTCTTTCTTACTTACAGTGTTACTACCCTGGATTGAATAGGATCATGCACGATCCTAACATTAAAATCATCCCGATTATATGACCAATCTTAAAATATCATCTCAGAGTCATTATGTCTATACTCTGATCCAACAAAAGAATGTAACTTGGTGGAACTATTGATTTGGGCTCAAAAGTGAAATGTTTGGGAACCAATACTACTTCGGGAATGTTTTCCATTATGTTTGCAAGGGGGAAAACTTACAAAAAGAGTTTGAGGAGCTAAATTACAAGTATTCTAAAAAAAGATTACAAGTAGATCTCCTCAGAGATTCTGGAGAAGTGTGCCGATAGGAGTCTGGTCAGCGCGCGATCACTTTGTCCCTTTGACGATGCGAGCGATGAGATTCCCTTCTCGCCTGGTTCGGGGAATCAAAGAACAGAAGGTTGGTAGAACCCTCTTGCTGCTTCTCAAAATCGCCTTCAATTAGGAATTCCTTCTCGCCTGGTTCTGGAGATTCCTTGAGAAGAAGGACGATGTTAGGGTATCAATACCCTGAATAGAGAAAGCAATTCTCTAAAAGGTCTCTGAATTCAAGAGCGCACGGTGCGTTATGAAGAAGCCTCTGCTTGTGGAGCCCTCTTGTATGCCTCTGTGTCTTGATCGATCGATCCTTGTATGTCCCTCTCTCCTTGTACCCCTGGCGGGCTATTTATAAGGAGAGCAAGAGTATAATCGTCCCTTGAAAATATGGAAACAGATTGAATCGAATCTGTTTAAAATCTGGAAAGTAGCTTGCTGTGAGGCTAAGATCAGCTTCTGCGAAGCTAGAATTGGCAGGTCGGTGGACCTTCTCGATCTGTTTTGATCCTTTCCATATCATTGGAGGATTTCCCTGATCTTCTTACTCGTTTTAGAAGAGTCAAGAGATTGTGGCAATCACTGCCAAATTTGATCTCTGATCTGATCTTGATTGGATTTGATCTGATTGGATCCGGTCTCATCCGGAGATTTGAATTGGTCAAAGGTTGACCATAGCAGACCAATAGCGGCGCTGCCCGCTTTGAGCTCGTAGCGGAGCTGGAGACGGTTTCTGGCGAAGTCCGAAAGAACCCTTTGGCGGAGCTGGAAGTCCTCTGTGGCGAAGTTTGCGAGTTGGCTTCTTGGCGAGGCTTTGGATGACTTCAAGGCGAAGTTGGGTGATATTAGCCTCTCAGCGAGGCTATCCCTTTGGGCTCATGCGATGCTAAGTGCCAAGCATCTTAGACCTGCTGAGGTCTTTTAGAAACAATCTGGGTTCACTGTCTGCTTGCTGGATCAGTGGAGTCCAAGTTGCTTCCTTGTCCCTCGGAGATGGGGAAAAACTGGTCTTCAGCTCGTCTGTCACTTGTCTTTTGTAAATGTCCAAGTTTAGACATTGTTCGGACCAATAAGAATCTTGTCTTTTTTAAGTGTCAACAAGACCCCCTTCAAAGTTTTCGAAAGTCTGCAATGGCTCAGACTTCGAAATACTTTGAACTGCTTTGATTGGTGGTGTGTGGAGTATGAACGTCGCCATGATGGTTGAGTTCAGCTTCGCTTTAAATCCTGCTTTGGGTGTAGATTCGCCGAGGAATCATGTAGACTGGGTAGCTTCGCGGCTAGTAGCCCCGCATTTGGGCTTCTGATGACATGTTCTGTAATACCCCTCTCCCGGAATACGTGCCTAGTTACGTATTCAGTCCTTTGACCGTATTTTCCGATGTACCTTCCGTATTTGACCGATTTTATTTCAAATATCATTTTCCAATATTTTAGATTTTATGTGATTTTCTGGAATTTTCTGGAATTAAAATGAATTTCTCCGAAACCGGTGTCGGCCAGTACCGCTGGCCGATTTCCGAATTTTTATCTTCCAAACTGTTAGGAATTTTTAGAAAGTCCTTTAGACTTTATTACTTAGAATCATATTTCTTACTTACACTTTTTCTGAGGATTTTATAAATTTATGAAAATTCTTTCGGAGTTGGTAAATAACTGATTCCGGGATTTTTAATTAAAAATCTATACAGTATTTCTTCAAACGGATTTCACCATGAGTCTTCAAATATTTTCTTGATTTTTGGTAAAATTTTCAGACCAATCCGAGATACTTGAATTTCGGACATTTTTCCAAAATTTGCAAAATCCTTTTCCACCTCATGTGCCACCTCATTTCCCACTCACACTTCACCTAACCCCACTAACTCTCTCTCCTCCCCATGGCCGGCCATGTGTCCAAGAGGGGACACCTCACCCCCACATTTTTGCAAGAAAACCCTCCACTTCCATCATAATCCCAACCTCTTTGCATAGACCCAAAACTATAAATTCAATCCATTTGCAAATTTCCCCTTTCTCCTTCATTTCTTCACAAGAGAAGAAACTCTCCAAGATCTCCTTCTTCCTCACAAACCCTAGCTCCAAGTGAACACCCAACCTCTTCATCTCCACCTCAAGATCACTAGGGCTTCATCAAGGGAGCTCAATTTCAACCATCTCTTCCCAAGGCAACTCCAAGAACAAGTTCTTCAACCTCAAGCTTCAACAACAAGTGTGGAGTGGAAGCAATCATCTCCATCCTTGGATCTAGACTCAAGTCCAACCTATCCTGGTGAGTTTCTTACTCACCAAGACCTAGTTAACACTCCACCTGCTTAGGGTAGAGATCCATGTACACTTATAACATAAAAAAATCCAATTTTTAGGTCATCTAAGCTCAAATCCAACCTCTCATGTCAATATATCACACACCAAAGCTAGACCCTGTTCTGGTGTACTTGTAGTAGTAGATCAGGTCCTCTAATGCCACAAAATCTTACCTTTAAACTGTTAGAACCAACCCATGTGAGAATTCTGATTTCTGCCTTAACAACAGAAAATTCCAGAGGATCGGTCGACCGTCAGTCGACCGTACTACTCTACCGATATGCACAACGTGCACAACTTTGAACTGGCGGTCGACTGGCAGTCGACCGCTGCTCGACCCGGCTCAGGATTTAGGTGTGGCCAGTCGACCGGCAGTCGACCGGCCAAAACCTGGAGCTCACGCACTTTGCAACGGTCACCGGCAGTCGACCGGCACTCGACCGCCTTTGTAAATCCCAGTCGACCGGCAGTCGACCGGAGGTCGACCGCTAGGTCAAATCCTGGAACAGATTTTCTGACTCCTTTCCTTTCTAATTTTTGATATTTCCCTGATATATGTATGCTGTTTTAGCCTTGTTTATGCTTCATACATGTACTGCATGACTTGTTACCTGATGGATCTTGCTTATTATGCTTCATGACTCATGTTACATATTGCTATTCCATATAATGTTAAATATGAATATCACCTCCCTTCATGCTATCACTCAAACACCAAGCATGATATACCCGACCCGCCTTAATATAAAAATATACCAACTTACATGGGGCAGGGGAAATATGCGGAATATCGATATGTGTTCGTGTTTACAGTGGTATTAGGTTGTGCACTATATTTTCCGGTCTTACCTGCTGTACTCCAGGGGACCGAGGGGAGTGCTTCCTCCCTTTCCTGTTTACTGTCATGACAAGGGCATACATAAGACCCTCCTGTTAGCCTAGCGGCAGGTTCCGTCTTCAAGCACGGACAATACTGGGCCGTGGTCCCGGGCATGCACGGGACCCACTGTAAACATAGTTCGTCAATACAACCGCTGTTTCCAATAACCACCTTGCTTTACTATGATATGGATCTATGTGCTCTGGGACGCTGGGTCACATAGCTAGATATCACAGTAAGACAAGTAATAATAATAAGACGTTAACTGTAGTTATTGCATATGACTTTCTCTTATAGAATTTGCATCGCTTGATATTCACTGCTGGTTATTATTACTTCATTTATCCTGATCATAACCCTTGACACTTGGCTACCTATCATTTGTTGTATTATGTCTTGACCCTTTGGATTTGCATATTCAGATTTCGAGGCCTGGAACGAAGTGGAGCCTTCCACAGAGGACTTGGCTTACCTAGGAGAGCAGGCTGACCAGCTCTAGATCTATCCTGCCCGACACTTCTTTTGGGTTCACGGATCTCCATCCTTACGTGAGCACTTTTGTATTTTTGATTGTATATCGTTCTTTTTGGACTTGGGTTTGATAAGGACACTTGTAAAGCAATTTTGCTTATCATAACTTTGTGCAACTTTGTCTTTATATTTTGTAAGTTGGCATATGATCATACCAACGCTGTGTGTGTTGTACTCTGATACTTGTTGTACTTATGCTTAGCGTATATACGTGGGGGCACCATCTGACCTACGTTATGCGTCGCAGTGACGTCCCCGTATCATTGGGATCGGGCGTTACAGGTTGGTATCAGAGCCTAGGCACTCAAACCTAAAGTACAATCAAGTGGCAAATCCTAGTAATTTGCTAATGCCAACTACAAGTACAAAGTTATCTAGTCCTCCTTGATTCCGTCCTTGATTCATTTCCCTCGTGTCCTAAAACTCCTTTCATTGTTTCCAATTCCAGATCTTATCCCTTTCGGTATGGAGAGACGTTCGGGTCGCAACAATGTCGGGCAAGTAACCGAATGGACCCGTAGGAGGAGAGGGTGCTGATATCCTGAGGATCATTCAGACTATGCTGGGAAACCAGCAACAGCAGATGGAGAATCAGCATCAGCAGACTGAGCTCCTCAGGCAGGAGTGGCAGCCCCGAAGGAGCAGAAGCCGGGGAGCATCTCAGACTTCCGACGGCTACAGCCGGCCGTATTCACGGGAGTCGAGAGGCCATTGGAGGCTGAACAGTGGTTAACCAGACACCACCGATCTGCTGGACGCCGCCAGGGTGCCTAAGGAGAACCAAGTGGGTTGCAAAGATCCAGCAGCTGAAGGACATAGCCAGACTTGGTGCTTGCAGAGGAGCTCGCTTGAAGAAGCCTATCTCTTGGGATACGTTCTCCAAGAGCTTTTATAGCAGTTCTTTCCCGCCACTGCTCAGAAGGACATGGAGGAGCAGTTCATCAAGCTTCAACAGGGATAGATCGTAGATGAGTATGCTGCAGAATTTCTCAGGTTGAGTCGCTTCGCCCGTACATGATAGCAGATGAGGAGAAGAGGGCAAGCCGGTTTCCAGCAAGGTCTGCAAATGGACATTCAGATGTTCCTAATGCCCCATCATCTGAAGACCTATGCAGAAGTTCTCACCAGCGCGCGGAGGTGGAGCGTGGGTTTGAGAAGAGCAAGGAGATCAGAGGAAGGACCAGGCCATGAAGAGGCCGTTTGTACCGGGGGTAAGGAGGACCGTCCAGGGCAGCGAAGGTTCAGGCCAGGCCCATTCAGAGCAGTTCCTTCCTTACCAGATGGCTCGACCAGTCTTATCTGCAACTTTTGCCAGAAACCAGGACACTCTCAGCAGGATTGCAGGAGGCAAATGGATTGTGTTTGGTGGTGTGGAGCACGAGAACCATGCCGTAGAGACCTGTCC
Source organism: Agave tequilana (assembly GCA_038442645.1). Classification (NCBI taxonomy): domain Eukaryota; kingdom Viridiplantae; phylum Streptophyta; class Magnoliopsida; order Asparagales; family Asparagaceae; genus Agave; species Agave tequilana. The sequence goes on along the minus strand of JAVJIF010019998.1, from coordinate 1,511 downwards.
ACACAGGAGAATGGGGTTTGCTAATCAAACCTTGCAGGCACCTCAAGGGCAGAATGACAGAGGGCACTACCAGCCAGTTGGGCAGAGGCACTAGGGACCAGTGATGAGAGAGCTCTTCCCCTTCCTCCACCGCATGTTGCGCGCCCAGTGCAGAGAGGAGCCCCGGACAGCAGCAGGGCGTGGTAGAGGTCAGGCCTAAACCTGACAGCAGAGGAGGCGTGGGCTTCAGAGGAGGTGATTACAGGTAACATCAGAGTTCATTCTATACCTGTTCTCGCTCTCTTCGATTCGGGTGCATCCCACTGTTATATCTCCGACCATTTTGTGACTGTTCATTCCATACCTGTTAAGGCTTTAGACCACATGTGGGAGATAAGTACAGGGAATGGGGTAGTTGTATCTTCTAGAGTTGTGCTGACTGTCCAGTGGAGCTTTGTGGGAAGATCTTGGCCATAGACATGCTCGTACTAGGACACCAAAGGGTACGACGTGATCTTAGGCATGACTTGGCTCAGTCAGTACTATGCTGTGATCGACTGTAGGGTGAGGAAGATCATTTCAGAATCCCTCATCAGCCGGAGTTCCAGTTTAGCGAGAGGTGAAGCCTGCTAAGAAAGAAGATTCAGATGACCACTTCGGAGGTTCAGAAGGGAGTGCCAGTGTGGATGATTTCCAGAAGTCTTTGCTGAGATTTCAGGGCTTCCGCCGGAGATATAGTGGAGTTCTCCATTGATACAGTTCCAGGGACAGCTCCTATATCCAAGGCTCCGTACAGGATGGCACCGTCAGAGTTGGAGATCTTGAAGAAGCAACTGCAGGAGTATTCGGACAAGGGATTGATTCGCCAAGCACTTCACCATGGGGAGCTCCAGTGCTTTGGCGAATAAGAAGGATGGTGGTAAGAGGCTTTGTATTGATTATAGGGAGTTGAACAAGGTCACCATCAAGAACAATATCCCTGTGCCCAGGATTGATGATTTGTTTGATCAGCTTCATGGAGCCGTGTATTTTCTAAGTTAGATTTGCAGTCGGGTTACCATCAGCTGAGGGTGAGAAGGTGGATGTTCGAAGACGGCATTCAGGACCCGATATGGCCACTATGAGTTTCTAGTTATGCCTTTCGGAGTCACAAATGCCCCTGCAGTTTTCATGGACTTGATGAACCGAGGTGTTCTCTTTCCTTACCTGGATCAGTTTGTGGTTGTGTTTATAGATGACATCCTGATCTATTCAAGGGATGACAAGGAGCATGCAGAGCACTTGAGAATTGTGTTGCAGACTCTTCAGCAGGAGCAACTTCATGCCAAGGGAGCAAGTGTGGATTCTGGTTGGACAGCATAGCCTTCCTTGGACACATAGTTTCAGCAGAAGGAATTTCAGTTGATCCTATTAAAGTCCAGGCAGTGAAGAATTGGCCATTCCGAAGACGGTGACTGAGATAAAGAGCTTTCTTGGACTAGCCGGATATTACAGGCGCTTTGTCCAGGATTTCTCTAGACTTGCAGCTCCGT